>JAXIUT010023017.1:0-17386 GCA_035586675.1 Eurytoma californica | reverse complement strand
TTTCATTTTTAATAATAAATAAAATACTTATGCCGATAATGCAGATTCCTACAAGAGGGTTTCACATCCCCTTAATATTTTAACAATAAAGGCAAAAAATTTAAAATTAGTTATAAAAGTTTCTTTCACACTCGAACCAAGCGAATGTTCAAACCGACAGCAAACTAATAATTACAAACTCCTCAATAATTTTCAATCCACTGTATCATACACTCTACGATTCGCCCTAAGGTACCGCAGCACTCACTCGGCCAATTCCTATGCGTACCGGGCTCCAAGCACGTGCGAAGCCGAGCCTGACGTCACGGGCTGCAAATGCGCGCACTGGACATTGTCCTCGGCCTCTCTCGCTTCGTCGCCGTTTCCGAAAAAACGAGTCGCTCGCGCGCTCATGCCCAATTACGCGCGGCGAGTGCGGCGTGTCAAGTACGGCCGTCTTTCCGTCCCGCTGCGTATACGCTTAACCCGATTAAGCGGCGATCGGGCCATGTTTTCTTGGAAATTTCGCGGATCGAACGATGGCTAATAGCGTGGCGCGCTGCTCGCCTTCTGTCCAGCCTGCATGCCAAGTGGCCGCGGCGCCGCGGCGAGAATATGGACGGGCCGCGAGGTGAGTCGCTTTGCTCTCCGAGCTAAAACGAGGAGGAGCGAAATTTTCGGACGGCGATGCGGGAATCCTTTATTTCTTGGCTCTCTTGATCCGACGAACAAAGGATTTTTTTTTAACAAGGAGTGGACAAGTTTATTCTTTGCTGGATCTTTCGCATTTGGGTTTGTTAAACGATACGAGTGGGAAAGTACGAGGTGATAAAATGCGACTCCTACGTAAATTTTTGAGCTCTCGAATTTTTTTTCTTATTAAGAGAGATTATTCAAATTTTTGTCATTTTTTGAGGAAGATTTATGTAAAAAGTGTAAATGCGATTTTTTTAAAACATTTTCTCGAACTGGCAATATTATATGATGAATCATTTACTCGTTGTGCAATTTACATGTAACAATTCTGGATTCTATCGCCTATTTTGGTAGTTTGAAATTAATCCTAATTTTACAAATTATGTATAATAAATTATACAGATATAGTTACAGCCCTATATTAGTGTAACAAACGAATTTGCTGAAACTTTTTCGTAATAATTGATTAAACAAATTATAATCATGATCCATTATAGATTACCGCATTAAAAAAATGTTTTTAAATTGATACACGCTTTAATTGTGCTTTCAAGTATACTATATAAACAAAAGCTTTTAAATATTATCACACTGATACAAAATCAAACTCACAAAATATTTTTAAAACTAACTTTTTTAAATAAATAAATTCAATTTGAATATTACACATTTTAACTAGCTTCTTAAAAGTTACACCAAAGTACGTTTTTCTTGCATTTTAGTTCGTTTATACAAATTTTAATGAAAAGGCTGTAAAATTTTACACCGCCAATGAACAGAACATAAAAAAAGAGGAGTGCATTATTCCACAACGCGTAAAAGATAAAACAAAAACATAAATACGTAGTAATTACATGAGCATTTAAGTGGAAATTTATTTGAGTAAAGCGTCTGGAGCCACGCATGCTGAACAAAATTTGAATAATGACGCGTACTTCCTCAAATAAATTGCATGGCACTACATAATTTTGCGCGCAATTAATTTTGCATTCAGCAGCGACTGTCAAACCTTTGTGTAACGAGAAAAAATATGAATTTTTTTTTTATAGTTTCTGCGCCGCTGGTCCAAAATTTTGGATTATTTTTCGAGTTTGTTAGAAACAAAGCACCATTCATCTTACTTCGCGAACAATAAAATCGATATATTCCGAAGATAAGATTATAAAAAAAATATATAGCTTTTAATCTTTTCGAGGAATCGGTAAATCATCTGAAAACGTATTGTCGGTGTGCAGGCGCGCGCAAAAAAAAAAATATTATTAATTGAAGCCAATGAAAGTCGCTAAGAGTCAAAATTATGTCATAACGTCTGATGAGGTCAGAGTAAACCAGAACGTTCTTTTAACTTTGCGGTGGTAAATAATACTTCATTTTAATTCATTATAATTTTTTACCACTTCTTAAGACGGAATAAATATTGTGCCACCGTAATAATATATTTGTGAATAACTTAATTTATTGTAAAGTTGATAGTCACTATTATTTTAGGATTTTAAAATATCAAAATAAAGTTTGATATCGTAGAATAATGATGTTTATAAAACGATCGATTAAAATTCAAAGGCTGGACTGAGAAAATATCTATCATCTTTAAAACACATAATTTAAAAAAAATTGTACTTTTAAGATAATTCAGATGTAATATCAACTGTCAACAAGTTTGACTTACAGGATGTGTCTATTACTACTTTCATGCAGTATCGATAAAATAAAAATATTTATTTTTTCACATTTATTTTTCAGGTAAAATTATAAAATTTGTTTTTTCGAATTAAATATTTATTGATAAAATTAAACGGCATCGTAAGTTTTGCACAATCTACCTGTAAGGCTTTTTTTAATACCATTTTTCTTGCACGGTTTTATTTATTGAAGCCATTCGAATTTTAGTTACAATAATTGCCTCGAGTGCTAAAAATAAATTGAAAATTAAAAATATAAGAAGTACGCACAAAAAGAAAGAAACAAATCTATTTTAATGCTAATGTAAAAGAAACAACTTACTATGTAAAGATGTGTCTTAAGTGCGATTTTTTTTCCTCTTTCGCTACCATGAATTATATAAATAATTAGTGAAAAGCCACTCAAAATTAGCGGAATGTGTTTTACTAATCATCGGCAAATAAAACACACAATAAAGAGTATCTATGCCGCTTCAGTAGAAACAGCCTCGGCTCTAGTCAGCCACCTGAATTCCCGAAAAAACCGGCGTTCTATATCCTCGGAAATTTCACTCGTCAGACTAACGAGAAAATCTCCATTGTGTAAACCCCGTGACTCACAAATTGAAAAAGGAGCCTCTCGTCTCCCTTCCCCCCCGCGAAATCCAAAAAACGGCCCGCAAAAAAAAGAAATCGGATCAGAACGACAGAAACGCGGAGCGAAAGTGAAAGGCGGCCGAGAGATAAGGAAAAAAAAGGGGAAAAGCGCGTCTTTCCGGCGCGCGCGCGGAGGCCAGGTGCTTCCGAGAGTAGAGGTCGACGACGCTGCGGCGCGCTTATCCGTGGGCGCGCCGAGAAAAGTAGGCGACGCGCGCGGCGCCGTATTTGGCCGAAGCCGAGGGCCGGTGGGCGAACGGGAATCGCGCTCGCTCGCACGGAGAGTTAAAGTCCAGCCTCGAAAAATCTGCCTCGCTCTTTTTTCTCTCCTTACCTCTTGCCCCTTGCCTCTCGCTCGATGACTAACGCACTTTTAAAGGAGATACGTATAGCCGCGAGTCGTGCCTTCCTTTTTCTTTTTTCTTTTTTTGTTGCGCGAAGTTTCGCTTCGGGAGTGATGTGGCCGCGGGTATTTTCGGATCTGATAAGAGAGGAGACGAGGCCGCTAGACGAGCATTTGCATCGGTGCCACTTGATGACGGACAGAGGTACGTAGGTGGTGGGCGAGCAATGTTTTGCTTCGTTTTTCGTGGGTGGGTTTCGAGGTATTTTTGTCGGTTTACCGTTTGTTTGCGGACTAGTGCGGAGATTAGATGCTTATTTTAGAGCGATTTTTTGTTCATCCTTTTACTTTTAATTAGATGTTAATGGAGTGCCGTTGATTGACTGGCGACGAGTTTTCTTCGGAATTCTGGTACCAAAATGAGGTACACGATGACTGACTATTATGCGTTTCTAATGACTATTACATAAGAACAGCGTTAACAGCGTTTCTAACAAATTTTCATTTCTTATCTTATACACACATCATCCCAGCAATTCAAACTTTAATAATATAATACGATTAAAAAGGAATGTAATATAATTTTAGTGTTATTTTTGTATTTTACTTTCGACGCAACGAATATGTATAATTATATTATATTATGGGCTACATTGCCCGTCTAATGCATGAACAAATAAATATAAAATGAATTTAAAATGGTTTGCAGGTAAAAGTTATTACTTAATTTCTTCGGGAAATACTTGTACTGAAAAATTTACAATTTTGAAAGATTGTTTAAACAATTACGTATATTAATTCTACCTCATGGAAAAAATGAAGGTGTTAAATAAATGGTGATGAACTCGACGGAAGTTAAGTTTATCCAACAAATATTCTTTAAGAAGCATTCGAGCCTCGCGTGTGATTTCTGAAACTCATTCATACATCGTGAAACACACTGATGCAGCCGGAGCTTATGCAACGCAGAAGAAAGTAGTTTCTTGTATAACTCCATTATTATGTGGGATTTCGAACGTTTACTTTGGAACTGAAGTTACAGCAGGTTACAGAGAGCCAACGAACCTGTTTTCAACAGCAGTAGTTTGTTGCATTTGAAAATTGTTTATAAAAAATATTTCAAAATTGTTCGTGTGCTTACGTAAGAAGCTGACAATTGTTTTGCGACTCGATCCGCGAATCCGTAGGCATATACTCTCCGTGAAAACAGCAATTACCGTTTTTATCGGACCACATACATTTAGATCCAACTCAAAATTTACATACATCTTCGGAAAGGTACAATTTCCTATACTTTGCCGTAATTATTTTGCAGCCTCGGGGAGAAAAATATGATTTGTTACATAAAATATCTCTCACTGATTAAATTGTACGTTGTTGAAAATCGAATTAATTTAAATAATTTTTTTTTCAAGTAGATCATAAAATAGGCTATAATTAACTTATCAACTAAATTGATTCGCTTCGAATCTTCAAACCTGTCGTACTCCGCATAAAACACCTTACGCGAGTCCATAAAGCAAAGCAAAGGCAATACGGGTATGAATTACCAAGATTAAATCAAGCGCGGAGGTAGCGGCTCGAAATTCAATTAGAGCCCGAACTATAAATATATTCCACGAGCCGCAAAGTGGCCAATTTTCCGGCCCGTCCACGCGTGACAATTGTGCGCGTGCACGGGCAAACCGATTCTGTAATATTCAAATCGCTCCCCACCGGTCGAACTTTTTTGTTGTGACTGTTCGCACTCGGTGTGTGCGCTTCTGTATTCACGATTTTCCGAAAAAGGAAATTTTCCTTCGATTCGTTTAAACGTGAATCGGTGATTCGGTGAGTCACCGGGCCCGATTTTTTTTTTTTTGTATAAACAATTTGCGTGCTCTAACGCGCTCGCTCGACATTCAACACTTTCGCTTTAGGCATGACCCATATATAGGTCAGATGATGAAGTATGGGAAATATTTTTCTGCGCTCAATTTTTATTTTATTTCAATGGATTGATGTTTTTGATTTTTGATTTTAAAATTTAAATTGTAAAATGTCGTTTTGTTTTTTTGAAAATTTATTAATACAGCGCAAAAGACTTTTTCAACGCACCAGTTTATATTTCTTATATTATACCGATTTTATTATTTTTGTGATAAACCAATAATTATTATAAATAATTAATTACAATTAATCACCATTATTCTTTTATCATTCATTTAAATAACAAGATTAATAAGTAATACATGATGCTGAACTAAATTTCATTCTCACTAATATAAAAAATTTATTATGCGCTGAAGTCATTATTTAAGTTAGAAGAACCATAATGTTTGTAAAAGGTGACAAATCAGCGAAATGTCATCCGACAAAAACATAGAATAAATTGAGTCAGTAAATCAACCGCCTTCAGCCTCTACAAATAACATTCTTTTCCCCACACAATTCTTGCATTGAAAAAATTACATTAAAAGCAAAATAATTTTTCCCATTCAAAGAAACAACCTCTTGCCTTAATTTTACACAGAAATTACGCAGAATTACTTGACATAATACCACCCATATAACGACCAATTGCCAGTCACCACAAGCAAAAAATCGGCATTCAATTTGGTTAAAAAAATGTCAACTATGTTAAACAGCGCAATTAAGTAGGCGCACGTCGCACGTGCAACGAACCCATTAAAAGTGATCGCCATTGATCCGCAGAATCCTCCTTAATTAATGCGACGCATCAAAGCCATTAGATAAAACGCCCGAGATCGGCGATCGGCTTTCGATCTCGTCGCGATTTCGCCGCTCTCGAACCTCCTTAATTAGCCGCGCATCGGCAGCTGGCCGCGCGTAATTTATGCAAGTAGTCTGGAGCGCGGCGGCTACTCGCCTTGACGGCTTTCCTTCCACTCGAAAATTCAGCTCCCGCCTCGCCTCGTCGTCCGATAAGGGCAGCCTACCTACCCCCGGCTGCCGATCTCTCCGATCGATTCCGGGTCAAGGCCTGCCGGCGCAGCGTGTGCATTTCCAGGGATCGCATCCCGTGCGAGTCTCGTCGACGAAGAAAAAAAAAAGAACGCCAAGCGAGAGTAAGGAGAAACGATCGATCCGAGAAGCCGAGAGGAGACAGACAACAACGAAAAAAAGAACAGAGTAGAAATCGGCGAAAGATTCGGCGGAGGAGAGCGAGTGCGCGCGATCATTTTTAAAACGAACGATTACGTCATGCGCGCGCCGCCGGAGCGAGCGAGACGGCGACCGGTCGCGCGCTGACGCGGCGAGTAGCAGCGTCCCACGCGCTCGCCGCCGCCGCCGCGAGAAGTAGGGGAGCAGCCTGGATCTGCTGGAGAAACCGGCGCCGTTTTCCAGCGGCGCGGCAGTTCGCTACCGGCAGCCACCGCGAAGCGAGGAGAGCGAGAGAATCGAGATCGGCGCGCGCGCGCTCACGACATGCGCCACTGATCGCGAGAGGAGGGAAAAATACACACGCGATGGAGTCGAGGACGGAGACGAGCGAGCAGGTGATCCACACGCGGGAGGAGTCGGTCACGCGGTCCAAGTACGCGCAGGACGTGCAGCGCACCGTCGAGAGCGAGAAGCGCGAGCGAGTGCTGATGGACTCGCAGGGCCGGGTGATAGACAGCCAGAGCACTGGAGGCTCGAACCTGGCCCAGCTGGACGTCCTGGCCGCGGAGCTGATGGACTCCGCCAACGCCATTAGCGAGAAGACGACGACGACGACGTCGACGGTGGCGGCGCCGGCCGGTCAGCAACAACCGGTCGCCCCGGCCGTCGTGCGCAAGAACGTGATGATCGAGCGCGTGGAGGAGAAGCTGCCCGCGGGCAACGGCATCCTCAAGGTCGACAAGAGCAAGATCGCCGAGGAGGAGCTGATCTCCTCGGCGACGTCGGTCGACTACGCGGCCAGCTACTACATAGAGCGCAGCGAGACCTGGGACACCGGCGCCGGCAGCGAGACCCAGCGAACGAACGAGACGAAGCAACGAAACGAGCAGTCGATGGACCAGCGGAGCTACCTGGTGCAGGAGGAGAGCGAGGCGGCCGAGAGGAAGGTGACGAAGACGTCGTACAAGCCCGGGGAGTCGTCCTGGGACGGCAGGTTCGTCCAGGAGAAACCGCCGCCGGGCCAGAGGCGCAGGGTGGACAGGAGAGCGGGTACCGTCGACATTCGCGATGTCACGGAGGATAACAGCATCAACGAGGTGGATTACTGCACTAGCAGCAGCTACACCGTGCAGCACGCATCTTCTGGTCACGACGTGAATCAGAAAGTCCAGAGCGGCTGGGACGGTACCTTCGTTAATGAGAAGGCGGAGGAGGTGGTGGTGAAGGTTGACGTGAATTCGGGATCGGATAAACCGAAGTACACCACCAGCTGGGACAGTACCACTATCGTGGAGAAAACCGACAAGAGATCGGTAACGCCCGACAGATCGAGGAATTACACGACCAGCTCGACCTCCGGCTGGGACGGTACTTTCGTGAACGAGAAGACGGCAGAGACTGTGATCAAACACGACGTCACCAGTGTGGATAACAAACCCAGATACACCACCACCACAGTAGAAATGATCGGTAGAAGATCGGTGACACCCGACAGGTCGAAAAACTACACGACCAGTTCGACCTCCAACGTGAACGAGAAGGTAAAGGAGACTGTGATCAAACATGAGGTATCCGGTCCGGACAGACCGCGCGTCCCCAACGACCGGAGATCGGTAACACCCGACAGGTCGGGGAACTACACGACCAGCTCCACCACCAACTGGGACGGCACCTTCGTGAACGAGAAGGTAAAGGAGACTGTGATCAAACATGAGGTATCCGGTCCGGACAGATCGCGCGTCCCCAACGACCGGAGATCGGTAACACCAGACAGGTCGGGGAACTACACGACCAGCTCCTCTTCCAACTGGGACGGCACCTTCGTGAACGAGAAAGTGGAGGAGACTGTGATCAAACACGAAGTATCCGGTCCCGATAAGCCGCACGTTCCCGGCGACCGGAGATCGGTAACGCCCGACAGGTCGAGGAACTACACCACCAGCTCGACATCCGGCTGGGACGGTACGTTCGTCTTGGAGAAAACGGACGAACGACGCAGCGTCGACAAGGACACCACTTTAAAATCCACCAAACTCACCACCACCGCGAGAGACGGTACCTTTGTCTACAAGGACGCGCCGAAGAGTCCGCAAAAGGAGACTACTCCAACTACAACCCTGGAGAAAGTCACTGTAACGAAGGACGTGGCGGACTCGAGACTCACGAAGTTGAATGCCTCGACCTGGGACGGCTCCTTCGTCACCGAGAAGACCACCAGGATCGAACCTGTTACTGACAAACCTAAAAGTAGGGTACCCTCCACCGAGAGGCCCAAGAAAATCGAGCCGGTCGACGAATTGGTCACCACGACGGTGCTACATGACATCGCGGATTCCAGACGCGACAATGAGTCCACCTACCAGTCGACGAGCTTCACTTCCATCCGGGACTTCAGGAACGTCGATGAGCGCACCAACATAAAGATCACTGTGAGTCCTTCCGTTTTGTCGGTTTATTTTGGGTCGAGAGGCGAACCGGTTCGCTGGATCTAGTGCATTTTTTGTCGGGTCGATGGCCCTAGCTTCGTTCTAGGCGGAGCGAGCTGACGCTCGCGTGAATGGTTGTTTACACTGGGAGCCCATTGATTTTTGAGAGATAGCGTAAGGATAATAGGATGTTGACTGACGTGACGTGAGCTCTATGCACACGTATCGGATTAGCCACTCATGATATTCGCGCTTTTTAAAGAATTTAAAATTATTTTTATTATTTCAAACATACTGCGTTAAAGTAATAAATTAGTTTTTAAGATTTTCCTATAAATGACACATTAAAAAATAAATTTTATCGAAGAAATTAAATTAATGCTAAATGTAAAACATTGAGTCTAAATGAAATTTTTAACGGTTTACATATAAATTTAAATATTATTATGTTGAGCAAACCGTAACGAGACTTTTATTTATAAAATTTTTATTGTTGTTTTACAATGCAGTTTGTTTTTAACGAGCACATTGTTACTGCAACTGTGACTGAGAAACACTTGTGAAATAATAAACAGTAAGATAGATCTTTCGATAATTATTCTCAACGGTTTTGATTCACCGATACGATACTTTCTCTTTCGTCAATTTAAAAGGAATAATAATTAATCGGAAGTCGGGACTCTATATAATTGTGTCACTTGACATCTACTCCGGCGCTAATCATGATTATTTTTGGTCTCGTTTCTTGCTATGATTTTTAAAATATTTTTACTTTTGCAAGTGCAAATGCACTATAGATTCACAGTATTAAATACACGGTAAAAAGTAATACTTTTAAGCTTAAATTATTATTAGTCATTAAAATATTATTCTTAGTATACTATAATTACATAGTACATTTTGAACTGGTCCAAATTCATTAGACCTTCTTAAGATATTGGATGGCAATGCAAAACAAGTTTTAAAATAATAGTGCCTTCTTAAACATAATGTAAACGAGCCATGATAAGAGAAATAGCGTAATACAAAGCTTATCGCGCGATAAGTAACTAAATTTTCGGAGTTCAAAGGAATTCCGCCTATCGTCGCCGGGCAAAACTAGTACAACATTTGCCGACCGAAAGCCGAACCGCCGTGCACACACCTACATTGGGAACAATAAGGAGAAAAAAAAGTGAGAGAAGGCCGGAGCCTTGGGATCCGCCAATGTCGCAGTATAACATCATCCGCGTGAAATTCCTGCGGCGTGGTACTGTGCGAGTTCGCGGCAAACGCCGGGATTCAAGCCTTTCGTAAAAGAAGTGCAAAATTTTATTTCAGTAAAAAAATCTTATTTATTTAATCCCGTGAAAATTGTCGAGTAATTTTTTATTTTTATGTTACGATTAAAAAGTCTCACCATTGCAACATTTTGCATCTAAAACTGAAACTAATAGCTATTCTTAGATTCGCACTGCAAAAGCCACTTTGCTATATAAGGTGCAGGCGAATTGAAAGTCGCAATTCATTAATCATCGAATTCGTGCTCACTTGTTTCCCAGCTCAGTATTTATATTCTTGATCGTTCCTTTCGCTGGTGATACGTTTGCTTGTTATATAAAAAAATTGATTCGGTTGTTTCCAGCTGCACTTCAAAAGATAATTTGATTAAAAAAATAAACAATTTTCTTATTATGTAACTTAAAATAAATCTGAATTTATACTTTGCCGTACGTTCAGCAAAAACCACCAATCAGCTAGCTAATAACTCTTACTTTTTCAAACTCTATTACACCGATGGTGGCTGTCCAAACATCAAGTTGTTAGACAAACTAGTATTATCTCTCTAAATTTGAAGGAGTGAAAAAGTGACTATAAGACGAGATAAAACCACAGTTTTTCGCTTAGGAGGATATACGCTCAAATGTCAGATAATAAACCGTCTCGTCGTTTAATTACCGACAATTCGATGTGATGGATTTTTCTCGTCCGCGGGGATTTAGCATCGCCGCGGACTTTTTAGCTTTTTTGAAAAACATTTCTTCTATATTTTTTTTTTTTTTTTTTTAATTTAAATTTAAATAAAAGTAATGTTGACACATGCTTATCTAATTACTTACGTCTGAAAAGTCACGTAAACACTCAGAAGGCTGAGTCAATTTTGTCCATGCTTAAAAGAAATTTTTTATTTAAATTTTCATGTAAAATATTATTAAGAACTTCTGTCCTTTATTACAAACAAATTTATATAAACATATTTACGTATTTATTAAAGAGCGACCAAAAATTAATTCACGCTAAGCCTTTTATAATCATCACATTAAGAATCCGAAAATATCTAAGATTCTTTTAAATATTTACAAAAATAAATAAATTACTTTACATAAATTTATATTTCATTATCACAGTTTTTCTTACTAAAAAATGAGCTAAATAAGTTTTTGAAAGGTTACAAGAATCGTGGATGGCTCAAGACTACCTTTAAACATTCAAAAACCTAGAAATGAAAAAACAGCGATGAAAAAGAGATAAGAACGTGCAGACGCTACGGTTTAGTTTAAGCCGTCCGCGCGGCGCGTCGGGCTCCTTAATACGGCGCGGATCGTCGCCGGTCGTTGCGCGCGGAAAACGCCCGACTCGGTTACAAAACGGCCGAATTGGGACGAGGCGCGCGCGCTCACTCGCTCTCTTGCAGCGCTTGCGCAAGCGACCTTCGCGAGGCTTGCCGAACAATCCGCTCCGCGGATGCTGCTGCCCGCGGTCTCCGCGCGCAACGACTGTTTTGGTCGCGACTTTTTACTTACCTACGCTCTCGCGGCGGCGGCTTTGCTGCTTTTTATAGGAATGACGGACGGCGCGAGCGACGCTGATTCGTCGCCCGCTAACGGGATTTCGCCGATTCTTCGACGCGCGGATATAGAGATGCGTAATTTTCGGTGTTTTTTTTTTCCTTTAGAGGGAATCGACGAGTCAGCGAGATGAAGATGCTCGGGATGGGTGCTTGAGAAAGCTCGTGCTGTATTATTTATAAACGCGAGAGGGAACGCACGACCGAGAGCGTATTTTTGCTGCGAATGGAGCGGTCGTGGTCGAATATTTACATTTTCAAGGTGCAGCGTTCATCGAGTGGACTTCTCTGCATTTTATCTCTTTAACCGGGATACAATGAAATACGCATGTTTCTTGAAGACTTATGTATGCAGGTGTAAAGACTCATTTTCTGGAAAAATGTTATTTTAATAGAATTAGAAGTAGAAAAAGAAGAAAACTTTTTTTAGACTTATTTTCCATTTATTCAAAAATTATATTTTTTATAATTATATCGTAGCAATAAGTAAGATGGATTATAAAATTAAAAAAAATACATTAAAAGATCAAACACCTTTTCCTTTATGTTTATTCATAAAATTTAAATTGCTCATTTTCACTATCTCAATTAATATTTCAGTAATATATGATAATAATCGTAAAATTGATTCATTAAAATGATTTTAAACTATCAATGTTAGAGCATGTAATAAGATACATCAAATAAAATTTAATTAATAAAATAATACACATCAGCAGTAATTCAGCGGATTAAATCGTAATTTAGATTACTAAGGAAATAACTAGTTTTAAAGAGTGGTGATAAATCTTCGACTTAAATAAAAAAACTGAACAATATGCATCTTCATAAAATTAATTTTTCCACAACCGTAATTATTCCCCACAAATTTTAAATATATAAATTTTAAATGTAACTACTTTTTCTTAAGAATATATCTATACGTTACCTTGATCGTTTAGTTACTTTATAACTATCTTAAACGTTTATTAATCAAAGAAGCTGTAAAAACACGTTCACTTTTTCCTACCTTTGCAGCAAAATGTTGATGAGAAGGAGACGACGACTACTATGGTAGCGCAAGATGTGGTCAACAACGAGCAGTATGAGCAAATCAGCAGCGTGCCGAGCGCGCGGAAACCAGCCGCAGGTTCGCCCACGCGACACTCACCTGATCGGCCGGACGCCGTGCGCCCGATACCCTACCTCCGGGACGACGGCAAGCCGAAACCCGGCGCCACGACGAAGAAACCCAAGGCCCCCAAGGACGAGCCGCCTAAACCGTCCTCGAGAAGGTATTTTTTTTCCTTCTTAACAATGATTTCAACGATTAATGAAATGTTTTTAAAAAATAATTTACATCCTGATGTTTGATGCATTCATTACTCTTAATCCTCGAGCACTATGTTAAAAAGAAATTTAAACTTGATGGTATATAAGAGTAAATTTTGTTTATATGTAAATGAAGCTTTTTTTTCGAAATAATATAAAGTTAAAGTACCCGAGTAAACTTGATGAGCGGAAGTTACGGCTGGTGATTTCCTCAAACGATTAAAAAATTATTTACGACTTTATAGTTACGTGTCTATTTATGGATAAAAAAATGGATAAAAATCATGCTTTTAAAAGAAATGATTTAAAACGTGTTAAATTTTGTACAAAGAACGTATCTTCCTTCGTACTCTGAAGTGTAGGCTGATGTAAGTAATAATAATGATAATATACGGAGCCTCGAATTGAAGACATGAAACCATGAAGGAGAATTTAAAAATTGTGAGTCATTGAAAGTTTGGTGAAGTAATTTGACCTAAGTGAGAAAAATTGACGTAAAGTGAGAGTTTAACATGCAAGACTTTTAAATTCGTTTCAATCATCATTTAAAATATATGGAAGTAGTTAATTTATCTACACAACATATTGTATAAATATTGAACATTACAATAACAATAGCAGTTGGTTAATATTTTATGTATCTATTGCATTATAGAAAAATGATAGTTAAATAATTCTTAAGATTCTTTCATTTCACTTCTGTAGAAAGAACCGTTATCGTAATTGATTCGTCAATCAGGTATTCGCCGGATGTTCATTTTGCAAATCTGATAAATTGAATTCTTTCATCAAATTAATTTTCGGCGAAAAATCTTTTTATAATTTGCAGGCCATCGGATGGCAAGGTTACTCCAAAGCCAACCGACAGCACATTGGGATGGCAACCAGACGCAACGTCTACACCACAGAAAAAGGGCCCGAAAAAAACCGGTCCTAAGGATTCACCTGTTACTCCAAAAACTGTAGATGTTTCGCCTCACATTCCTGGAAAAGAGCAATGCATTTGTGAACTCTGCACGTGTGGGTAAGTCACTGTATTTCAAATTAGCGTTTTTCTTGCCGTTTCCTTCTGCTTTGTACAATGATTTTTATTTTGTTAAACTTTTTATTGATTACCTCGTATTATTAGCTGGTACTTAACTCTTGCAAAAAGCAAGAAAGTCCAGTGAATATTTTTATTTTACGTAAATTTATTTTATATTATAAATTAATAAACGGTTTGAATTCTGTAGCCGTCATAGATGCCCACACAACGATTTCCAGGATCATTTGGAAATCCCGCACGAACCACTTACTGCAATATCCTCCTACAAGCAAGAGTTCGGTGAGAAGCACGTAGACCGCCAAAATAAGTATTACCGCGAGGATCATTTGCGCATGGAGGGTGAATTTCATGCAGAACGGCGAAGCGATTTTGCGGTGACAAGAGGAGAACGAGCTCCCGTTAAAAAACCTCAAGATAATTTGAAACCTGAAGGAGAATTTAACAGTAAATATCACAATTTTTCAGTCTTTAGTTATCAATTAAAAAATTTTACAATAATTAATATTATAATATACAATGTTATTATTAAAAATAAATTTTAGGTGTAACGACAACAGAGCTGGTATTCACCGGCGCAACTGGTGAAAGACCAAGAGCTGAACGTCGCAATACTTACACAAAAATGGAAGGTGAGTTCACAGACGAAACGACTTCGAAATTAGAATACGTTGATCATCGCAGCGTTCAGAGAGCCGAAATTGTTCGAAGAACTGATAATCTCATTACTGGAGAGGGCGAATTCGTTGTAAGTAACAAAACTATTGATTCATTAAATTATCAAGTGAACCAATGTTTATATTAACGGTGAAATATATTTTAGGGTACCTCGCATAATAAAGAAGATTATCGAACATACGATGTTGTACCTAAACGTCAACCGATTAGACGAACTGACCTGGACGACAGTGGTTTTTACGAAAAAACTGATTCAGAGCAAAATTTGACCTCAACAACACGCGAAGAGTATCATGACTACAATAAAACTGATTATCGTTCTACTGTAACAAAAAAAGAAGACAACTTAAAATTAGAGGGTATAATTTCGACAACTACCAAAACGCAAGAAGATTTCGTTCCTAGGCTGGTTAAGAGACCCGAACCTGTAAAACCAAAAGATAATTTAAAACCAGAAGGGGATTTTGAGAAACGCAAGCCAGAGACTTTCAAATCTGCAGAAAGACCAGTAGCAAAGAAACCGCAAGATAACTTAAAACCTGAAGGTGAATTTGAGAGGCCCAAACCTGAAGAATATAAGCCTGTTGAGAGACCAACGTCCAAAAGGCCAAAAGATAATTTATATCCTGAGGGAGATTTTGAACGTCGTCCAGAAGAAAAAACTCCAACTAAAGGTGATAGAGCCGATGTACGAAAGCCCCAAGATAACTTAAGACTTGAAGGTGATTTTGAACGGCCAGAAAAGTCTCCCATTTACAAGACGGAGAAACGTCTTCCAATTAGACATCCGGATAATTTAAGACCTGAAGGAGATTTTGAACAACGACCTAAAGAGAAAATACCGACTATTATTGAGCGTCCTGAACCAAAAAAGCCACAAGATAATTTGAAACCAGAAGGGCCATTTGAAGGGCGCCCGAAAGATGATTTTACTGTCGTGCGGGGAGAAAGAGTAGATGTAATAAAACGCACTGATAACCTTCGCATGGAAGGAGACTTACAGGTTACTCGAACTAGAGATGATTACACGGACTTTGTAATTCGTGAACGTACGGAAGTTACAAAATATCAAGATAATCTACGAATGGAAGGAGAATTTATCGATACTCGTTCCCGTGATGACTATAAAGTTGTTAAAGGTGAACGCTTTGATATCGTTAAACACGAAGATCATTTGCACCCAACGGGTCCATTTGAAGGTCGTCCAAAAGATGATTATACTCCTAAACCAATAGAAAGACAGCAGATTAAAAAACCGGATGATAATTTGAAACCTGAAGGTGAATTTGAGAGACCAGTGAAACCAGTAATTAAACCAGGTGAACGTCGAACACCAATTAAACATAGCGACAATCTAAGACCGGAAGGGGACTTTGAGAAACGACGACCGGAAGAGTACAAACCATCCGAAAGACCTGTGGCGAAAAAACCGAAAGATAATTTGAAACCAGAAGGTGATTTTGAAAGACCCAAGCCCGAGCAATTTAAACCTGTTGAACGTACCACACCCAAAAAACCACAGGACAATTTACGACCTGAAGGAGAATTTGAGCGTAGACCTAAAGAAAAAGCACCTACAAAAGGAGAAAGGGCTGACATACGTCGACCTCAGGATAATTTAAGACCAGAAGGAGATTTTGAAAGACCTAAACCAGAAGAATATAGGCCAGTGGAAAGGCCGACGGCTAAGAAACCTCACGATAATTTACATCCTGAAGGAGAGTTTGAGCGCAGACCAAAGGAAAAGGCACCTACAAAAGGAGAGAGGGCTGATATACGAAGACCACAAGATAATTTGCGTCCTGAGGGAGAATTTGTAAGACCAAAACCCAAGGAATACAAACCTGCCGAACGTGTTACTCCTAAGAAACCCCATGACAATTTGTATCCAGAAGGAGAGTTCGAACGCAGACCTAAAGAAAAAACTCCTGCGAAGGGAGAAAGGGCAGATATAAAACGACCCCAGGACAATTTACGACCCGAAGGTGAATTTGAAAGACCTAAGCCTACCGAATATCGACCTGCCGAACGTCAGGTACCCAAAAAGCCTCACGATAACTTATATCCAGAGGGTGATTTTGAAAAAAGACCAAAAGAGAAAATACCTACCAAAGGTGAAAGAGCAGATGTAAGAAAACCACAAGATAATTTGCGACCTGAAGGAGACTTTGAAAGACCTAAGCCTCAGGAATATAAACCTGCGGATCGCCCGGTTATTAAAAAGCCACAAGACAATTTACGTCCAGAGGGAGAATTTGAGAAACGTCCTAAAGAAAAAGTTCCAACAAAAGGCGATAGAGCCGACGTTAAAAGACCTCAAGACAATCTTAAACCAGAAGGAGAATTTGAAAAGAGAAAACCTCAGGAATATAAACCTGCGGAGCGCCCATCACCTCAAAGACCTCATGACAATCTACGACCTGAAGGTGAATTTGAACGAAGGCCTAAAGAGAAAGCGCCCACAAAAGGAGAACGGGCGGATATTAAAAAACCTAAAGATAATTTGAAACCTGAAGGAGAATTTGAACGTCCGAAAAAGACTACGTTTAGTCCAGGAGAAAGACGTTCTCCTATAAAACAAAGTGATAATCTCCACCCAGAAGGCGATTTTGAAAGACCCCACCCACAAGAATTCATTCCCGCAGACAGGCCAAAACAGAA
>JAXIUT010023006.1:0-17386 GCA_035586675.1 Eurytoma californica | reverse complement strand
ATGGGAATCATATGGAAACCACGAGAGATCCCATGTGGGTCCCACATGGCTCCCATGTGGCGTTTTTCAGTAGGGAAGACATCAGTACCGAAAAGATATCTAGTGTACAATCGGAAACAGAAGGAATACCTATCATACAGGATATTGAAACTTAAATATTAAAAAGGAGTTCCTTTTGTTGAAGAAATTTTACCAAAGCTATAAATACTCAAAGCATTTAAATATTTTTAATGTTTTAAATAATTTATTATTGAAATTATTGTTTAGATTAAAAGTAAATTATTTATAAATACTTTTATTATTATAAGTAAACATTTAAATATTTAAATATTTTTATTTTATTTATAAACCTAAAAGATAAATAATTTCAAACTGAAAGACTATACGTTGCTTTTTAGGAGGGAGGGGGGAGGGTCACAATAAACCTACGGTTGTCAACGAGGAGGGAGGAGGGTCTAAAAATCGCTAAAAACAGGCAACGTAGTTTTTGGACGACCCTTTACAACAATTTGTAAATGTTACAACAATTTGTAAATATTACAACAATTTGTAAATATTATAACAATTTTTATAGAATAGAAAAATATCTTGAACGATGTCGGCTCGCTATTTGACATTTTTTTTTAATTTAGTTAACATTTCTATCGACAGTAAGACAATTCAGTACACCGTTAAGACTTTTGTAAGAATAGTTATTTAATAGTGTTGAATACACGTTATTAAAAATAGCGCAACTTTCGTTTTTAATAATTGATTAGTAAAAAAATGATTCTTTATTTCACTATTTTTAAGTTGATTATTATGCATGAGAAAACTTCTAAGAAAATTTTGCAACAATTATGCGAAAACGCAAATAAAAACATTCATAATGCTCCATTAACAAATTATCCCCATAATCAATATTTAAAAATTTAATGTCCTAATAAAATGAAATAATTATTATACTGCAAATACTTTTAAAATACATTTAATTTTCATTTATTTAACACAATTGTTTAAAATAACAAATTTCGTTCAATAGTAGATAAAAGTTACATTAACATTTTTTTAAAATTTAAACATTGTACTTTTAAAATTAGTGGGTAGAATACCCTTAACACCAAGGTTTGTTATCGAGTACAGACTACCAGATTCTGGTTTACCATGCCTTTCTTCAGCTGTCATATTTACGTGAGCTGTAGTCACAAACAATACGTTCAGCTCAGCTCCACCGAAGGCAACGCTGGTCACCTGATCAACAGGTAAATCAATGGTGCGCAGAAGTTTTCCTGATTTTGGATCTACTTGAATAACCTAAAAAAAATAAAATGAACTTGAATAACCTAAAAAAAATCGGAATGTTCACTTGAACGAGTAATTTATGTTCATTATACTATCGCATGTCCCATTATGCATCCTCATAATAAAATTCTAAAGTATTCTGTGAAAAACGTGCAAAAATGAAATATTTACGAGTCAATTTAAGATTTTACGGATGACGTGATGGAAATTTTCAAAAATTAAGATAATACGAAGTTTTGATAGAGTTTATCCAATTTATAGCATAAGAAGATCAAACCATTTAGGACATTGATAATATCGATGTTATATCTAAGTTGATAGATTTCTCTCTTTAATCTACATTTATGGAATAAATCTTGTAAACTTTTTCTTACAGCGCCTCCATTATAAAGTGCGACCCATAAGTTGTCATCAGCGTCGATAGTCATTCCGTCAGGCAATCCTTTGACATTGTTCTTCTCTAGGTCAAAGATGACTGTTTTGTTGGCTAAAATATTGAAAATATATCAAATTAACATAATTGTAATTATAATTTATATGATCGTTTTAAACATAAAAATTATTCACTTATTGATCCAGTAACATTGTCGAAATCAAAGCCAAATACTTGACGAGTCAACGAATCAATATAGTACATTTTGTCATTCTGTGAATTCCAGGCTAACCCATTGCTGATAGAAATTGGCGAAAGAACCTGCTTTGCAGTTACATCGTTACCAACGACATATAAGGCACCACGATTTGGTTCAACCACCTTATTCACTTCCAGACCCATAGTTCCTTAGAAAAAGATTATTTAAATCAAATTAGAAATTTATTTTATTTTTATAATAGATAAGTAAAACTAAGTAGAAATTAGGCCTGTGCGAGACTTGATCGAGACGAAACGAGATTTCTCACGAAAAATTTTGACGAGATGAAGCGAGATCGCGTCTCTTCTCGAAAATTTCTGAGCCAAAAAAAAGAAACGAGATTTTTTAAAAAAAGCCGAGTCCCGAAGATCTTCAATGTGTTTGAGACTCTCGTTTCGGCCAAGAGTCTTGAAATTATCGGGATTTCTCTAAAAAAAAAAAACAAGAATCTTGAAGATATTCAAGAATTTCGAGGTTTTTTTCTAATATTTAAAAAAAAATTATTTAAGAACAAAAGCTTTAACTAAAAAAAGTAGGTTCGATAAGTATGCGCGTGAATTAAAAAAATTAGATAATTTAATAATTTTTTTCTGGTTTCATTTGAGTCTTGTGAAAATCGAAAAAAAACGAGATTCTCGTTCGTATTCGAGATTTTTTTTTTTTGCATCGAAAGAATCGCGAAAATCGAGATTCTCAAGAAGCATCAAGAAATTCTGTCGAGACGAGATTCTCGCCTTCGAAACGAGATTTTTTAATGTCGACACGAGACCAGAAAATCTTGAAACTTTGCTTTTCTCGCAGAGGCCTGTTAAAAAAAAATAGAACTGAGAAATAAAAATGCATGTATCAACTCACCAACCCAGAAACGCCCAGCAGGATCGCATTTCCCATCGTTGATTCTTGTGTCATTGCGATCCGTATCTAAAGATGTCAATTTTTCGGTAGGCGGATCGGTCACGTCGCTCTCACCATCCCAAGTTACTACGACCACATCTCTGCCACAGCCAGCAATAAACTTATCCTTGGCATTTTCGATTGGAACGGCTACTCCAACTGGACCATCTTCTACGGTGAAAATTGTATTCATTATTATATAACTAGAAAATGATCGATTTTACTTCATACAGGTGATCTCTATTAGTTGTTATTTGTCAGAAAAAGATATTCTTTTTTTTACTTTTTATTCTTTTTTCGCTGCATAACAAACTATGCATATCTGTATGATTGTTTACCTAGTTTATAATATTTAATAAAACAAAAAGAATCACTGCGCGGGTCGTTAAAATAAATAAATAAATAAATAAAATATACAAGAGGACATTGTTAATTGCCTAATAAAAAATTTCTGTTTTTTATTCTATTTTCCGAACAATGAAAAAAGTAGTAAAAAAATATGATGCGATAATAGCATTTATTGAAAAGAATCGCCATAAATTATTCGTTTATTTCTGTAGAATAAATTGTTAGGGATGTGTACATATCATAACAATTTTATAAACTGACTTGTCACTATTAAAATTTAAATTAATATTAAAAGTTACCTAACACCAACAATTTCCAGCAATAAGTTCTCATTGTTATAAAAACGAAAATTAAAATTTTGACGACTTCTTACATGTGTTTCTACGCGTTAATAATTAGTATATTTTCTCAAAAATGGCTATTTATACTTGATAATTTAATTTCCACTTGTATTATGTAAATTTATATTACAAAATAATTGAAATGAAGATTATATACTTTTTTAACGCGATTTATTTCAAGATTTTAGAAACATTCATAAATAATTTTCTGATATACATAATAAATCAATTACAATTTTACATTTCTATCGGAATTGAGTTTAATGCAGCTTCATTATTTTAGTGGAATTTTTATCAAAATATCTGTGCTTACTTACTTAGATAAGCTGAAGTAATTTTTCCAGAGGCAGGATCCAGCCTTAAAATTTTTTGAGCATTTATGTCAACGAAGTACAATTTCTGGCTTTTTACATCCCAATGCGGTCCTTCGCCGAGTTCAAGAGTCGGAGAAACTTTTTCAACTTTGTAAACTGTTGATTTCGACATTGTAACCTATATAATTTGGAAATAATATTAATAAATAAAATTCGATATATGTTTAAAAAATTCTTTTATCTTAAAAAAAAAATCCATTTTTCATGCATCTGATATTTTGTTAGTAAAAAAACATTAGGATTTTTCAAATTTTCTACAATAATGAGAAAGAATAAAAATAGTTGTTTGAAATAAGTAGAGGGGCTTTCGACAGTTTGCGACTGACTGATCTCTCGGCAAAGTCGGAGATACTTCACCAGTAATCAGCCTACCAGATAAGAATTATGAGCTACGATCAAAGCTCGCACTGTTTATGTTTCTCAAAGACTAGCTTTTACAAGAACTAACTGTTAATCAAATCAAGGATTTCTTATACATCGCTTTTAAAAAATTTGCGATAAATGATTACGTCGATATATACATCGATACTTTTTATGGTCTTTAATTTAACATAATAGTTATCTCAACTTGATTTTTATTTAAAAAATCTTTTTTCGCTTTTGAAATTTATTCGTAGCAATAGTATATTTAAAGTAGTTCTCTAACAACTTTTGGGACTATACACGCCTAACAAAAAAAGTACGGTTAAATTTTCTAGGGATAACTAATAAATTTTGCAGAGTTGCATCGACAATAAGCATATATTTCACGGATTCCCCAAAGAAAAATGAAATATTTTTAAGTTCATGCGAAAAACCGTGACAAAACTTACAAAAATATTTTTACCTTTACGGCAAAATGCTCAAAAATGTGCTTTCCTTCGTACTGATAGAAAAATGCAGGAGAGTTTCCTTAAATTTGAGGTAATTCTCTTAAAAACTTATAGGACATTCTCCTTTTTCATATATCGGGTGTTTCTCCTACAAAAATAGGAAAAGCTTCTAAACGAAAAAGAAGAAACTCCTAAACAAAAAAGAAGAAACTCCTAAACGAAAAAGATTCTAGAGTTTCTTCTTTTTCTTTTAGGAGTTTCTCCTTTTTCGTTTAGGATGTTTTCCTATTTTTCAAGGAGAAACGTCACCTGATATATGAAAAAGGGAACATTTTCTATAAGTTTTTAGGAGAATTTCCTCAAATTTAAGGAAATTCTCCTGGATTTTTCTATCAGTGCGGCAAATCTCGATAAGTATTTTTTTTCGTGGTAGATTTGAATAATTACCCTAGGTTTCGTTAAAAAAACCGAATTCTGCGTTTTTTATCCTTGGAGCCCGTAGGAAAAAAGAAAATGTCTACAGTAATTTTTTTCTGAATGTCAGAATTGAAAATTTCATGCAGAACTTTCTGAAAAATTGTCTGTAGGCAAAACTCTTCCAGAAATCTCTAATTTCTGCAGATTCTTCTGCAAACTTTTTTCCTAAGGGGAGATCGAGAGATTACTAAATTGGACAAAGGGTATGAACGAATGCGTATAAAGGTATCGTACAAATAGTTCGATAATCTGTCTGTTCAATTGGACCCTACCATCATATACAATTAAACTATAATTGTAGTTACTAATAAAATAAACCATTTCGCGAAATGATTCAAATATGGTTACTTTTTACCATTAAAAGTACAGGAGTAATATTTAATTTAATAAAAAAATCTCGTAAATAATTTTTTGTTGTAAAATTTCATTCTCATCTTTGCAAATATTGTGGAACTACCTTAAATAATTATTTTACTAATTTTAATCGCATTTATGCATTAAACTAAAAGTAATTCCCAAAAGTGATGAAAATGATAACATATAAAAATAAACAATTTAACCAACGATTTTTAATTCAATCGTGGGAGAATTTCGTGAATGTATTCGATAAAAAATAAAGTTGCATGCAGCACAATTTTTTTAGTGAATACCATTATAAATTTCAGCTTGAACTATTCGTCTATTTCTCAGATACTCAACGAGTGCTCAAGCGCAAATAACGAGTGCTGGAAATTGATGTATTTTCAAGGCTATTTTGATGTTAAAAAATTCAATTATATATCTACAAAACACTGTAAAATAACGTTAAATCTAATTATTTTTAATTGAAGTTAATTTTTTTTAATGATAATATACAGACTTACAGACATTTCTTAAGATTACTGTCAATAATAATATTAAAACAACCGATATACTTGTAAATTTTTTAAGTCGATAAAATAATTATTTTCATTTTTCAATACAACTATTATCATTCATTATGAATTTCAATTAATTTTATTATATTTTTTAATTACGGTAAATTATGTAATAATGAATATAAGCTACCCAATACCAAACCAAATCAACAAAGCGTGTACTTACGTTAAAAATATGAAAAAAGCCTAGAAAGATTAAAAAAAAAGTCTTTCCGTCGTAAAAAATATTTTTTATGTTAGCCATTATATCAGTGAGATTCGAATATGTGTTTTGTAAACGTCCGTTTTCTTAAGAGAATCTTTCTCAGTGCCTTTCGAATGCCAAAATCTGGCACAACAGAATGGAAACAGCAGTAGTCTGTGTATTATCTCAAATGTTTACTGCTGCACTAAATGCTGAGAACAACAATGGACACATAGGTTTTGCACCTAAAAAGCAAAAGCTGATAAATATTTTGAATACTTATGTTAAGAAATTAATGATGTAATTGTTTAGTAATCTTATTGGTTATACCAATGAAGAAATAAAAAAAAAACGAGGGGCTGCGCAATACAAAAATCATTGACAGTTTACCAAAACATATATCCGAAATTTACAACGATTTTCAATGATTTCCAATTGTGTCCGTTTATTCTCATTGAAATCTTTGAAATCGTTTTTAAATCAGATAAGATTGACATTGATTGGAAATCATTGGAATTCCTTTGAAATCGTAGGACATCGTTGAAAATCTTCTGGAAATCTTTTCATGACTTTTGGAGTTCGCAGTCCCACGAGTGTAAGGGAGAACAAAGTAAAAATACAGAACAGTGGGTAGAATATGGATCTACGGCGTACAACGAGACACCTTGTAAAAATGTTAAATTTTTCTAGAAAGCAAAATGGTGGTGAATTTATTTTTTTAAAAATTGAAATATTATATTTTTGTTTTTGAAAATTCAGAAATAAAATTCTATACTAACATTTTTTAATTTCAATGTTTACGAGGTGTCCCGCTTTCTTTTACTACTGAAATGTTAATATGATCCGTATTATTGATAGAAATAAAGTTAACACCTAAACTTGTTTCAAAATTTTTTTCCAAGGAACATATAGAAACAATGTAGAACAGCACATATATGGTTTTGAACACATAAATAATTTGCTCTTAAATTTATTAGTGTTAGTCGTGTTATTTATCCGTGCGAGTCTAATTATTATTATGCTTATTATTACATACTTAAGCTATTACTATTATCTAACTATCTTAGATACTACTATCTAACTAAAATAAACAAATAAAATTTCACTGTTACTGAAAATTAGTTGCATGCATTTTTTACATTAAATGAAATTTTTATTTATGAATCGATTTCAATCAAAAGGGATATTATTTTTCTTTAAACGGTGGAGTACAAAGTATAGCTATAACAACAGTTATATTGGAAAAAATTTAGGTTTAAGAAACGATCAGCCAACAGTAAACTTTAATCATTTGCGAGAAACAAAATTGATTTATCTCGATTTCGTTTAAACAATTTGCTGTGTGGCCTCAATATCGCTATACCCGTTTTCACGCTTAGCTATCTACTACTGTAAAGAGAATCCATGCTCTAATGCAAGAGTGTTATATTTTAAACTTAATTAAGTCTCATTTATTGCTTGTACCTGTAACATTTTACCTGTATAAATGTGTAATATCTGTAATGGCATTTTTTGAGTTTTATAGTTAATGAGATTGTTTGTTCGAAAGATATATCATTATACTGTCAAAGAAAGATATCATTGTACTTTCTTTCGTTAAAAGTCATAACATTTTATGTGCAAAAATTTGAAGAACTTTTTTTTTAATTGTGTACTTATTACATTTTACTGTTATTCTTGAAAACTATAAACCTAAATCTGATAGTAGTGACACGGTCAACATAACAATCACGAAATAATTATCATTATAATTTATAAATTCAATAATAGGGGAGAGCGGGGCGTAGTGGGCCGCGCACACAATTTTTTAGAGCAGTATTGTGGGTCACCTGTTCGTCCAAATTTGATCTGAAACCCCTAAACTTAACATATAATTGGTACGATACCTCAAGTTTAGGGGTTGCAGATTAAATTTGGATGAACCGGTGGCCCACAATATGCCTCTAAAAAATCGTATGCGTGGCCCACTATGCCCCGCTCTTCCCTATAATAAATCTCTAACTATCGATCGAGAAAAAATTAGCTGAATAATTGATAAATTATTTACAAAGCTTCGATTAAAGTTCGATGTGTATATACAAAATAATTTTATTAAAGCTGTAAAGGTGATTGATAATATTCAACATAAGTTTGCTGTTTATTTTAATGGGGATTTCAAAGTTTTTATTTTGTGAAAACGTTAATTGTTTTGCATTGAAATATACAATTTAAGCTACGTTTTTATAAAAATTCAATAATTTAAAAAATTTTAAAAAATGCATTTTCTATGACTGCTTATAAACGGGAAGTGAAACACTCTTGTAGGAATCTGCATTATCGGCATAAGTATTTTATTTATTATTAAAGATGAAAATCATTTTTCTAAATTCGGCCAACGTACTGCCCTCCGCAATTGTGTAAGGAAAGTGTAAACAAAATTTCAGCCAATTACATCTATAAATGGCTTCAGGATATGATTTGAAAATTTTTCGTTCTTAACCAACTTTACGAAATTATTTGAAAAATTTTCAAACCATATCCTGAAGCCATTTATAGATGTAATTGGCTGAAATTTTTTTTACACTTTCCTTACACAATTGCGGAGGACAGAACGTTGGCCGAATTTAGAAAAATGATTTTGATTTTTAAATAATAAATAAAATGCTCATGCCGATAATGCAGATTTCTACAGAAGGGTTTCACATCCCGTTAATAGGAGTCGAAAAACAGAGATATAAAAATCTAATTATTATTTTTATGAGAAGACAATTCTTATTGCAGTGTAAAATTTAATAATTATTTTAAACAATTAAATTTATATTCAAATTTCATTAGACTACGATGGCTGTCAGATTATCGTATTAACATTAAACTAATTTAATAAAATCTAGAGAAATATAATGTAATTCTACATGATAATTGTTGAACACATTTTTTGCTCTAAATTGTATTCTAACGAAACGAATCATTTTCAAAACTCAGATTAGATATTTAATTTTGTTTCCTCTGTTTTTTATGGCGATGAAATAAATTCTAGAAGATCATAGTGATAAATTCTAAGAGATAAGGTCGACAATGCTTAATTTGAATTAAAAGGGACACAAATTATTGCGGTATGCTTAGTATATGAAAAGGCGAAAACATTATTGGATGAGTAACGCAGAAAACCTCTATCACTATAAAGCTTTTTCAAATGCACACTAACCAATTAACATCCGTCTACAATTTCATTCCTCGATATTATATCATTTGCTGTTTATTTCAC
The DNA here is from genome assembly GCA_035586675.1 of Eurytoma californica. NCBI lineage: Eukaryota > Metazoa > Arthropoda > Insecta > Hymenoptera > Eurytomidae > Eurytoma > Eurytoma californica. The sequence goes on along the minus strand of JAXIUT010023006.1, from coordinate 7,882 downwards.
CTTTGCATTTTTTACCGCGATTTCTTCTTATTATACTCAAAAGCTTCTTCCATAAGTGACTGCGTTGAAAATTCAATTTTCAAGAATTTTTGTCTCGAAAAATCCCGCGATAAAAATACTAAAAAATCTTTATTGCAACTATATAGAAAAACGTGAACTATATATGAGTTAAGCGTGAATTTTGTTTTTCACAGGTGAACCCTCAGCGGATCACTGGATAACAGAATGACTCTGAACTAAAAAGATTTTAACGAAAAAAAAATTATGACTAGTATGAATTATAGTTGAATAATCTGATTACATTGAGAAGATATATAATCGCACATGATCAAAAACTTATAATAAAACACAGTGATTCATTTTTTTTATTTCTAGTGAATTTTTACAAGAAACAATTAAAATTTTGAATATCTTAAGAATAAACACAAGGAAAATAATGTATAAATTCCATCTTCAGTCAAAAAAACAGTTCAAAATAATGATTTCTAATTTTGCGAGTACATTTCTGAAATTTTGAGAAAATAGCGCATTCCAATTAGTCCAATAAACTTATACGCAAATGATGGAATTTAATTGATACGGAACATCGCTTTGAAAAACAAGCAGTAAAATACAGAACGAAGCATGTAACGGAATAATTAAGTATAATAAAAGATAAATGCAAAGATTATACGTAGTCTTTTTGAATCTAATCGCACTAGAAAAATCATTACAGAATATTCATAGCAGCATACATTATCATTCAGATATCCTGGTTTATTTTATTTAATTCTTTAAGGAAGAAGATCTTTTTAAAAAATTTCCAAAAAAACATATTTTTTTGTTGGGCATTAGTGTTTTTTTATGAAAAAAATTATCGAAACTTATCTAAAAATTGTAAGAATTGAATATTTATTTGTAATAATTTAGTTTTACTTTCAAAATATAGTTTAACAAATTTAAAACTCAAATTTTATTGAAATAAATGAGGACAGCACACAATTTCGAACGAAAAATCGGGAAACTTACTCGATCGTTAAATTTTGGAGAATAAGAACTTGAGGACGAAGAAACTGAAGGATAAAAACGTTGTTACTCCATAATTGTGAAACGAAATATTTCAAGACCCTCAAATGAAAAACAAAGTATGCACTTTCTCTATAAAATAAACTGTCCGAAAAAAACGAATCACGCGATTATTATTCAATATCTCTTGCATATTATCATCTAATTTAAATAAATTTGCAATATAATTCTAATTTTTTACATTTACATTGTTTAACTTTCAAACAAAATACTGCGATAATAAAATAAATAATGACAAGTTTTACCAAATTCTACAAATATTTTTTTTAGAAAAGCTGACGATTTTGATAACATGAAGTTACAATATTTCCTTAAAATTAAAAATTAAATTTTGCCAATATTATTTTTCTAATTTTATGGTATAGAAATATTTATATCTATTACAGGATTTATGTTTATGAAGATTTTGCATAAATCGTTTGAAAAATCAAATCTCCATAATATTTATAACGCAATTCGTAATAATCCGCGGTTTTAACATATTAACAGCATTGCTAAAACAGTGAATGTCTTTTATCTTTTTTAAATATTTATTTTCATTTTGTGCAAGTACCAACGGATTTAAAATAATAAAACATACTTATGAAACTGTTTAAATTTTTTTTCGATAGATATTTCGTGGTATATAACTTTATATCGCGATCGATTATTTTCATTTTATATTTTTAAAGAATACCTGTTGAGCCGTAACTTTGAACGATTTTACCTAACGATAAAGTACCTAAAAATTGTAAAATTAATGTACAACATGAATGTAGTAACATTTAATATAAATTTAAAAATTTACTAGTTGCTGTAATTAAGAATTTTGATTATTCGAGTTTGTCCTCGATTTAGCAAATACTACATTAATTTTTACTGTGGCATTTTCCTCCGTGCACTTAGTACACTATCAAGTAATAAGAGAATTAGATGCCATTCGCAATTAGCTTTTCATGCTTGTAGTTTTACTTTAGAAATTGTTTCAGAGAATAATAGACTATGGTTGCTAAGCTGACCTTGACTCATCTATACCTTTAATAAAAAAAAAGTGAAATAGCAAAGACAAATATCAAGGGCGCAATTCGTCATTAAAATAAACAAAAACAACTTGAAATAAAAAATCACTTTCTCTTCAGTTATTATGAAATTAGAAATTAATAAATATGTATAACTGAAAGAATTTTAATTATTCAACTGAAATTTTTAAAATACGATACTTGAAGTTTATTTGAACGTCGATAGAATCAAATTTCTTCTTTTAAATAATTTATTTTATTAAATAATAAATCAGCAACAAATTATTAATTTTAATTATTTATTTTTTTGCAATTATACATTGTTCTGACACAAATGTGTACTAGTAGGGCCTCTCTCATCGACTTTCATATCGAATATTTCCAAAAAATTAGCGAATTGACTACAGGTGCGTACATGAATAATTTGAGTATTATTAAGCAATTCTATAAGAGGATGAGTTAGAAAAATGTTAGTGAAGTTTTGGAAAAATATACCAAAGAGTCGAAATCGCCGTGAACTCTCTGCAGCGATGTAACGCACCGAACGTGCAGCAAGCAGTGGAAGTACTTAGTTCGCACTGAAAACTCACCGGAGACTGATCGCCGACCAGCGGCAGAGTCATTCGCTTTTGTGTGAGTGTTAAACGCGCGTTCGTGCGGGGAAAGAGCGAGTCGGACACGCGAGTAAGTAGGCATGCCAGAGCACGCCAGCATTTGAGCCGGTGATTGGATCTGGGCGCGCGGTTCACTGGCCAGCCGCGGCAGCGCCCCCTGGCCGCGCGGCGGCGGCGCATATTCATTATTCATCCCACACCGCGCAGACACCGATGCGGGCTGACGTCGACGGCTAACCGCTGGTCCGCGAGATCGTCGTCCGGGACTCTTGGCTGGGGGATCGGCTGCTCACCCCCGCTAATCCCGCTCGTGCCTTATGGTTCATCGGGCCCAGGATGCCGCACCTGACGGATTCCCTGCCCCCGCAGGACATCATGGTTGAGGTTAGGAAGTTCATCTCCGGCACCGCGAGAACCTCGCAGAATTCAAATACGCTCGAGCTGACGAGGACGGCTCTGAACCTTTTGAAGAGCGTGCCAGCTACGAGGGAGGCCGTGCTCGAGTACTTCTGCTCCGTATTCTTCGTCGCTGTCAATAAGCACGTGCGTCAGCTGGAGGTAACACGATCTTTTGTATACTTTTGTAAACTGATAAAGTAATCAAAGAATGGCACAGTGTACAAACGGACTAGTTTCTCCTCAGTTTTATATCTATCTGTATTTTTTTATATTACATAGTATTTTTCTTTTATTTCTCATAAATCAGTGTTAAATATTAAATTAAATGCAATACTTTAAATTAATATATTTTTTGTAGACAAGAAAGAATATAGTAATTAGCGAAGAAAATATAATTGCTGAAATACACACGGTTCTCAGTAGTTTTATTAATGGTAATCCAGAAGCATGGGCACCTATTATTTCAGCATGGTCACTTGATCTTCTTGGTAAGTTAAAAATTTATTACCTTTTGAGTTCATTATTTTAAATGCTAAGTGTAAATAAAATATATAACATAAAATTCATGTACAGCTTTTTACACATGTTTTAACATGTTCCTAGATAAACTAGTCTTTTATATATTATTTATTTTTCATTACAGGAAAATTATCATCTGATTATTCCAAAAAAATGAACTTATCAGGAAATGTTGGAGTTAACGATTCTCTACAGCAGTGGATGGCATGTCGAGCCACAAGGACCTTAATCGATATCACTGCTCAATGTTTACAGTGTTTAATGCACTCTGATGCAGAATCTTGTATAAAAGCTCTTTTAGATACTAGTGTAATGCACAGCCCACATTTTGATTGGGTTGTTGCTCATGTGGGTAGTTGTTTTCCAAATGTTGTCATAACTAGGGTACTTTCATGCGGCTTAAAAGACTTTTGTGCAATGGGTTGCAGTGAACGTAAAGATAAAAAAATTGATCCTAAATTAAATTCAGTTGTTGGAATACTTAGCCATTTAGCAGGTAGTCATTTTTATGACATTAGAACTGCTCTGTTAGATTTATTTATGGTGAGATTATTATTTTATAGTATATTTAATTAATGATTAATAGATAAACTTAACAAGTTTAATTTTTTTATTTACAGTGGAGTTTAGATGAAAATGTTAATGTGGACGAAGATACAAAAGTTCAAAGGTTAGCAACAGTCCCATTTTTGTTAAATTTAGCTTCACTTTCACCAATGTTATTGAAAGCTCTTACCAGTGACATATCACAAATCTGTAAGTATAAGAAATAAAATTGATATCTAGAAAATTAATTTATGCAACTCTTTTTAACTATTTATATACTTTTTAGTAAGGCCAGATGTAATACCAAGATTAGCATTATTCTCTACAGATTGGATTAGATACTTTAACAATGATGTTACAAACTTGATAAACATTGCTGTCAGATTAGCACTTGGTTGTGAGCAAGGAGCACTTCAAATTATAAACATATTATTAGATACAAGTTTAAATCCCAGTAATGTAGGCTATCACAGTGTGAATGCTGCTCAGACTGTAAAAAATGTTTGCCGTGAGGTACTTGAATTGATTCTGGAAGAAATTGAATTTACTATTAGATGTGACACCTCAAAAGGAAACAATATTCCATTCTTAACATCTATCAAGCAAGATTTACCAACAGTTACACCACTACTTTTAAATGTTCACCCTCTGAAAGTTAAAACTGCAGTGAGATTAATATCTGTTCTTGGTACTCAAAACCCTAATGTTTTAATATCTGCAGCTACTTATATACTGCAAAAAGCTCAAACTAATTTTCATCTTGCGGTATTAGTTCGCCTTATTTCTGACAATAGTAATTTCTTTTCTAAAAAATATAAAAATGAAAACGCGCTATCCGACTATGGATATTTCACTCAGGTGGTTGAGCAAGCTATAAGAGAAGTGCAGTACTTGCATTTATCAGATGATCAGAATACACAACAACTTTTTAAAAATCTGACTATATTGTTAAAGTGAGATACTTGTTTATTATCTTTTCATAATTAATTACTTAAACATTTTATTTTGTGCATTTCTATTCTTTGAAATTATAGGTGGGAAAATTCTGGTAAAGTAGCAAATTTACAGTCAAACTTCATAACTCGAGCAGTAAGAGTAAATCTACTGCAAATGTCAATATACCTCACTAAAACAAACAATTTTGATTTGGCAAGTGACATTGCTGAAATGCTGAATTGCCTCAATCCTCCCGATAATAGCAATTTCCCAGCCAATGTTGAACTTATATTAAGATTGACTAGAGCTATAATTCGTTATTTCTTTATCTGTATAGCTGAAAATGGTAAAATATAAATTACATTTTATTTATAACTTAAAAAAGTTAATTAAAGTACATTTTGTATTGTCTTACTTCATTTCAGATATTATAAGAAAACAACGAGGTGTTAAAATAGTATGCCGATTTCTTAAGGGTTTAACTACGTATTCACAATATGCTAGAGTGCTAGCATTACGAGAAATTTCAGAAACTACAATATCTGGAGACCCTGCTAAATATTTTGGTGCAAAAGAAAAATTTAATTTTAATAATTTAGAAGATTTACTTTTGCAGCAAAATCATAAACAAGTAAATTTAAACAAAATCATAATGTAAAATGATTATAATTGAAATTAATAATGCAATTTGATTTTAGGGGACTGGAGCTATTTTGGCTCAAAGACATTCTGCTGTATTTCATGCAGGAATAATAGGGCAAGGGCCTAGAAAGCGACCACCCGACAACAACTTAGATAAAGAAATAGTAACATTGAACAAAACCTTACTAATGGATGTAATAAAGGTACCACAAACAATTAAACGTGAAATAAAGTTATTCTATAAGTTAAAGTTATCTCATTACTTAAATCTATTTTATCATTAGGCATGCTGCACAAATCGCGAGTTCAACAAAAATCCAGTAGATACAGATGCGTTAACTCTGGTCAGTTTATTATTGGTAGAATTGATATCACCTGATGTTATGTACAATGGGTTACCTTGGCCCGACGAAGAATTTACTAAAGTAAGAAAACAAATTTTTAAAAGACTAAATAAATTTTAAAATTAATAGATGTATGAAAAAAAAAATTTTTATGTTTAGGTAACTGTTGAAAGGGATTTACAAATTCGTCGGTCATTTGATGATGCACCTGTCCTTTGGACTTTATTGCAGTTGACTGCGTGGTATAGGCCAGCTCTAGCTTATTGTTCAGTACTTTTGAGAGCCATTGTTGCAACAGTTTTAGCTAATTGGAATACAAGTAAAGGTGTAATGATTACAAATGTCATGACTCTTGGGCAGCTGTTGCCTCCACCATTGAGTAGTATCACCGATATTCTTCCAATTCTCGAAATGCATCAGGTTCTTATTTTGTTTTATATCAATAAGTATATATCAAAACGATAGTTAAATAAGAATAACTGTAACTTTTTCTCATTATTGTAGATCAATACTGTAATGAGAGAGTGTGTGTGGATGTACATGCATGAAAACATTCCATCACCAGCAATGTTTACGCGGACGGAAGGTGCCAGCATAGCGTGGCGTGACACAGATACATCTACACCGAACATTCGATTCACGGATACCTTGCGACTTTTGCTTCTGGCAAATATCCATATCTTAGGTTCCCTTTACGCTACTCTCTTCTTTAATGAAAATAAGTAACTGTGGAAAAAAAATGTTCAACAGTTATTTAAATGGACACTGTAAATAATGGTTATCCTGTAAAGTGTAAATCAGTTATGATAATGCCAAAGAGTTGAGGAAAAAAATCAATTCTAAAATTTGTAAATATATCGTATATGTTGTTGTATTTTCAAGCTTAAAAACATTTCTAAAATCACAAGTAATCTATAAACATTCACGGAATCGTACAAAATTAATTTTACACATTGTACTCCAACAAAAATTAAAAAATTTCTTAAATTTAAAATAGATATTACAAATCGTCGATAAATATTATTAGTTTTTCATTTCAATTGTTTTCTAAAATATTGTTATACAATCAAAAATTATAGTAAACTTTTAAATATTTTATAAAACTATGAATTTCCTGAACAGTTGAGTTCTTATTAAAAACATTTTTACCTCACTATCTATAATCACTCCATGCATGATATAATAGACTTTAAAGAGCCCAAAGACAATTATATTAAACAAGTTAATAACTTGTGTTCAACAGCCTTTAAAATTCTTTTTACAAAGTTATAAGCAGTAAAAAGTAGGTAAACACTTTTTAAGTAGCCCATTATTAAACTGTACATAATGGTTTTACTTAAGTCATAGATACGTAATTAATAGTAAATTAAGTAACAAAAGTACTCTCAAAAACGTTTTTATACATAACAATAAACAAAAATATGAAATATATAATTTTTTAAAGATCAGGAGTAAAAAGTAGTCATTACTTTAAAGTCTCTATAACGTGAATCTTTACTTGTTTTTTTAACCTCTAGTTTTCTTTTACAATAGATATAGTGAATAATGTAGAATAAACTTTTTATCTATTAAATCTTATTAAATCTTATTAAAACTCATTAAACTTCAATACTCAGGTGTACAATTTAAGTCTTTAAATGTAAAATCTTAAAAGTTAAAGTTGGAATAGAATTCGGAATTGATTTTATGGATCTTAAAACTTATTTATTAACGAAATTGTATAAAAAATTTTAATGAAAATATTAGAAACTTTTCTCTTTTTAAAAGTATTATTTGAAAAATATTTCATCAATTATACAATTACGTTTAAATAAAAATA
>JAXIUT010022995.1:0-17391 GCA_035586675.1 Eurytoma californica | reverse complement strand
AATTTCACTATTTCGTAAAAAAGAAAATTTTTCACTGAAAAAAACAGTAGTTTTTCACTTACCAACCAGTGAGAACTAGTCACTGTAAAAATCAGTGAAAATTTCACTGATTGGATTTTAGAGAGTACATTGTAGCCTCGTTAAGAGGCACAAATGTCAACTACGTGACATATTTATCGTCGGTTGTTGTGGTCGTCACGCGAATCCGGATCTTACAAGAAACTTTGAATTTCGCACGATTCTATAATTGAAAGGAGGATAAAAATTAATAGAAGCTAATTTCTCGGATTGCCGATGACTGTTATTTGCCGCGCAAACGCCCCTCCGGGCGGTTAGAAAAATGAAATAGTGCGATGTTAATTTAGCGTGGCCGAGGCGGCTTTTAGCATGTTTCGGTGTATAATTGAATTCGTCACGGATGTGGCTCGGGAACGCCGGCGATGGGAAATTATGCACATACATCATCGAAATTAACGAATAACAAGTCTAGGCATTTTTTTTCGCCGTGCCGAGAGAGGCAACCTCGTTTAAGGAGAAATTGAATTTTAATGAGCGCCTCGGCGAAAAAGTTAAGCGAACCTCCCGGCGAGTACTTACTCCATTGCAGCGTCGGTGTAATGCACCCCGCGAGCCGCTCGAAAGCGTGAAAAGGCCCTTTTTGCAGTTCGAGGAACGCCACGCTGGCTTTTGCGTGTTTATATTTTTAGTTAGACCCGAGGGCTTCGGCGTTTGTGTTTGCTGAAGAGATTTCCTGATGAAAGTATTGATACAGGAAACGTAGTAGGTAGCATCCACTTAATATGGTAATTGGTGTAAAACATCATTCAAACGGAGGTGTCAATGACTTTTGAATGGAGAGTATAAGAAGATGGAGATGAGATTATCGATGAACATTAGACGAAAATTTATTTATTCCTCACAAGTGTCAAGTGTCAATGTTTTGGCAGCCTTATCCATTAGGGTTATTTAATACAGAATGTTCAATAAGTACCGGCGCAGTTGGATAACTGTACCTGAAAAAATGCCAAGTACTAAAGGTTTAGAAATTTTTCTTTCAATTTGAACTTGACTTTGATCTTCAGAGATATCTTAAGGTCAATTCGTTATTTAAATCAGTGGCCCTTATTTTTTATTTTAGTCTCCCAAGAAAAGCAAGAAGACTTTGGGATCTAAATCGCTGCAAAAAATGTGAATATTAACACGGGAGAATTTTTGATATTTTCATTCAAAAAAATTTCTTATAAACATTTTGTTATCAATAAATCCATTTAGGAAATTTAATAGTATACTGCCTAAGTATCGCATGATTTGCTTCAACATAATTTAGGAAAGACGTAAACAAGCTATTTCCTGAATTCTCCATTAAATTGCAAGTGCACAGTGCACCTATGTTTAAATTATGCCATTCTTGCGTAAATTGCGGCCTTGCTAAGTAGTTCACAGGCCGTTTATGGTTCGTTGAAATAGCTTTCATGAAATATCGAAGAAATAGCAAGGAACTACCTTAATAAGCACTTATACGCACAACGCACGCACCTTCTCCTTTTCTACAAAATTTATGATTTTACGATAAATAAAAGTATAAAATCAAAACGTTGTTTGTAATAAATCTTTGATTATAAAATTCTCAATCCATTATAATTAATTTTTGAATATCCCACTAAAAAAGTAAGTTAAAGGCTTTCCAGAATTTCCCTTAAAAGGGCTTAGTTTACGTCGTATCGGGTACTAGGCGGCAACAACTCGAGCTACCGCTAGCAAGATTTAGCACCCCGTCCCAAAGACGCTTATGGAAATGCAGCCGGGCGTTATCGAGAATTCGAGATGTAGTTTAAGATGAAGCCAAGAGGAGGCTGCGCTAGCGTCAGCCGGCCCGGTGGCTGTCTGTATATACCCACGCCGGGTCGGAAGTAGGTGACTTGTGTGTGCGGTAATCCCGTTTACTCGCGCGACGCACGCACCGACCTTTGTGCTCCTTCTTCACTGTACTCATCTCTTCCTCTTCCCTACTCTCTCCCTCCCCCTCCTCTCTCTCTCACTCTCTTTCTCTCTAAATCCCTATACAGCTTGCGGTGTATTAGGGATTGTACCAACGAGACTCTAACGCATAAGGTTAGTCGAGTCATTAGCCCAACCACATCTGCTCCACTGTACTGTTGTTTACCTCGACGCAACGGACGAGCAACGAATACGATACAGAAACTTAGCAATTCACGTATAAGGTACATTTACATGATTAGAAGAGACGAACACATATCCCCTTTCAGGAGGCGTATAGGCTGGTTTCGTTCTGGTTCACTTCGGTTTTATTTTGAAACCAGAGTATTTAGCTTCTTTTTTTAACAGGCATAAGCCCAGGCTTTCCAGTAGAGGCATTCCATCTGAACTTATCGTCCCTGAAGTCAGCACAGAAGCGTGTACCAGAGCTTTCAAGATTCATGGTGCTCGTTTCTGGAATTCCCTTCTCTGCGTCACTTGCCATCAATCAGCTCCTTTAAAAGGACGGTGCGCCAATACTTACTCGATCTTGATCATTAGAGTGCCCCTGCGTGGGGTAGGGTCGTGTTGACATTACTATTATTTTCGTACCTGACTTGACTCTCAGGACCATTGTGATTACTTTCGACTGAAATATTAATTATTTAATTAATGACTAAGCACAATCTGTCACGTAATACTTTTATCTTTCTGCGTTAATGTATAATGTAATGCCAAAAATTATAGTTTATATGTTTTGTATATGAGTTATTTATTTTACCATGTGAGTTTTACATATTGTATTTATTTATTTGTTTAATATAATGCAAATAAAAGGTATATCTACCTATCTATTTCTCTCTTTGGCCTTTTTTGACCTTTTTTGGCTAAATTTGTGATAATTTGTGTGATACACAATGTGATTTAATATTTACCTATGACTGTGATATGTATATTATTTTATATTTTATTTTATATTTGATTTTATATTTACCTACGACTGTGTCATGTATAGATCCTTGACAAAATCAAGACTGAAGTTTTGTACAGATGTATATATTTTTTTTAGAAGTGAATTTGTATATTATTGTATTTATTAATGTAATTTATTTTTTATTTTGCTGTGTAAGCAAATAAAGGATCATCTATCTATCTATCTTTCTCTCTCGATGTAAAAGCGATTTAAGAGAGAAAAAAAGGGCACACGCGCCTCGCTGAGCATGTCTCTTCCTCGACCCCGCGCCTCCAACGCGTCGATAATAAAAACGGATCTTTTACGAGGTGCTTCGAAATATCCCGACGATAATTACTTCGTCGACCGTCGTATTTTTTCTTTACCACCACGTTATTTCGTCGGGGAGAAGAAAGAAGTCACAACGATTATAAAAAAAAACAACATAAAGAACGCAATCGGTAAGCAACCATCGGCAAAAGTGTGTTACGCGGCGCAGCGTAAGTTACAATTTGAAAAAGTGGCACGATCGCGCGCGACTCGTCAACCCCGCCTGATAAAAGGCAGCCTGCCTCTTCAGCGAGACGCGCGTATATAATGGCCGGTGTGTCGTACGAAGCAGAACAAAAAAGAGGAGCCCGCGATATCGCGCGCCGCGGCTTAATTGTTCGGGCCGCGAGAGAGGCGCGTATTAGGCCGCTTGCCGGGAAAACGGATGATTGATTAATGGGCGCGGATAACGAGGCGGTTAAGTGTGTTAATAAAATATTCCGCCTGTGTGTTTAGAGGTAAGAGCCGCCGGCGCGACGTTCATTAGAGCGCAGTTGATAGAGGACGGGGAGCGCCGAGGCACCTTTTTTTATCTCTCTTTCTTTCTTTTTTTAGAAGCTCGAGTATTCGTAGTGACAGGAAGCGCTCGTTAATCGATGGCTATCGGGGTAAAAAAAACAATCGAGGTGAGAGACGCTAATAGTGGCGTCGAGTTGGAGAAAGTGTACTCGATAAATGGGATGTTTAAACTTTTTATCGTACAACGCCAAGTGTTACAAACGCATCGTTTTATCTTTTGAGTGGAGGATTTTTTTTTTTTAATTGATAGGTAGACCGACGGTGAATCGAGGATAAGTCCAGCTTATTCCAGACGTGCAGCTGTAAATGAAAACATGTTTATAAACGTGAAAATGTTATGACGTTTCATTACACTTGCCATCTGCTTACCGATGTCTGAAGATCGTAATAAAAATAATTATTATTTTTTGTAATCACAATTTTGAAATCATCATAAATTATTTGAAATCATACTGTGATTACATTAAATAGATTAAAATGAATGAAACTATTCAAACGCATTAAACAACTAATCCCACTTAAGATTTTAAAGGTCGACATGAACAATTTACTAAGAAAAAGTAAAATAATTTAAGGGATAATATAATTTTCATATACAAACTGATTTTGTCTTCTTTTACCAGTGCATCTTAATTCGAAGATAAGCACATCTTTAAATAATCTTAACATAAATTTCGAGCTTCAAAAGTAAAAAAAAAAAACAAATGTAGAGTCTTCAAACCAACGAGATTAAGCGGATCGGATCAATGTCGAGCGAGGGAAGCCTCGGCCGAAGCAGCTCAACCCAGATACACCGGTGGCTTCGAAAAATTAACACATCCGAGCGCGGATCAGCGGTGGCGCGATAGTGGCTCCCAGCAACGGAGCAGAGGAATGCCGATCGCGGAAGTGCGACCGCTGAGGGGGGGCATCGAATCCTGAGCTCCCCAATCAAACGGAGAGGCCGCGCTCTTAATTCGACACCACGAAACGCATCGTCCTCGGCGTTCCCGCTTCCGCGAGAGGATCGAAGACGGGAAAAGTCGCGACAATTGGCGCAATTGCTCCTATGTAATATTGATGGTTACGCGGGACTGCCGCGGTTTTCCGCGGAGCCCGGTGATTGTGCAATTGGATCACCGCGCTTGTAAATATTAATAAAATCGATTCCGCGGAAACGTACGATAGATGCGCGCTTTTTAAAATGTAACGAGTATTTTTTTTTTTTTATCATTGAATACATTCTCCGTGATTTATGGATTTAGCTTTGATTGTTCGAAGAAACGTTTTCGCCCGCGAATCCGCCTTACAATTTGAAGTTAAAATAAGCGCGTATAAAAAAATTAATGTTTTTTTTTCAAACTAAAAAAGAAAAATTAAAGTCGCTACGTTTCTCCAATGGCGTTTACGACTTCTCCGATTCGATAAATAAAACTGACCGAGATATGTAATTCGAAATAAGATCTTCGCTTTTTTTTCCGTACCCGCCGCGTAAAAGTGGAACGTTAACAATTTACTGCGCGTCTCGCGGCGCTTCTTGTGTGCACCCGCCGATTTTTCAGCGCGGATGAAGTTTCAATCGGCCGACGTGCAGGTGCGCGCGGATTTCTAAACCCGGCCCCGGCGTCCTGACCCCGTAGTTGGCGGCGATAACAATAAATACGGGAGGCGATCGGTCGGGACGCGTCGCCGCGGCAATTCGTCAGGCGCGCCGTAGAAAGGAGAGAAAACGCCGCGGACGTCGCCTAAGCGCCGCGGGATGGGCATTATGTGTCAATCGAGCAAGAGCCGCGCGCTCGTTTCTTCGTCCCGCGGCGCGAATTTTGTCGTTTGCCGCGAGTTAGGCCGATTGATAAACGAGGCTTTAACGCACTCGGTTCCGAGGAGGCGGTGAGTTACAACTGGCGTAAATTTTCGAACGGTCGAGTACCTTTCTGCGGGTAACAGAAGTCGTATAATTTGTTTGCATTTTTAATTCCAAAATTGTGGCAGGTAATTAAATTAATCGTGGTTGATAGAATTAAAATTTTTTTTTTTTTAGAAAAATTGAGTAAATGAACATCCCTCTAAAGTTGAATAAGTGACTAGTCACTTATTTAACGTTAAATATCTTCCAACGCGGAAGACTTTCGGCTTAGAATAAGTGAATAATTATTTATTTAACTTTAGAGGGAATGCTACTTCATTTAAAGATGAAATTCATCAGATGCTTCAAGGAAATATCTTCAATTTATATTCCCTATTTTTCGAGCAACTGTAATAACGGACAGAATCGACTACGAATAACATTTTATCAGACTGCCCGTAACTCATTCTCATCTCGGATTAACCTTTTTTTCACTTCAATCAAATCCTTTTTTTGCTTCAAATAAAGCAAATACACGAGGAAAAGATTGAAATTGATTGAATTTTTTAAAATCTCATTTCAGGTAATAACGGCACGAGGCAAAATCGACCGTATGAGCTTAATTTCTGCGTAACGAAAGTCAGAGCACAAAGAGCCGCATCTTTACCTCCACCGGTGAGCAGTGTAATTAGCGTACAGCCGTGAAGGTCGCGGTATCGATGGGGTGCGAGCGAGCCGCTTTTTGCGCGTTGGCCGTATGCACCTTAATGATCCTGCAAAGCCCTCAGTGTTTCGATGTAAATAAATAAATACACCATGTTATGTACATTTTCATTACTAAGTAAGTTTTTAATATGTTCATAAACAATTTATTTTAAAAGAGCATAACAGAACTTTTTAATCCTTCCCATAATTAAAAAATAAACAGGAATACCTGCACATTTTTCATACAGATATATTAGTGCAGCTCTAATGTAACAACTGAATTAATGACAATTAAATTCACTTTTTATGTCTATTTTTATGATACTCTGCAGAATACACGAACAGTCATGATCGTAATAATTATCTAGCGATCGATTAGAAAGATCCTCAATCGACAAATGAAATTCCAGCCTTACTTTCTTCATCAATAAGAAAGACGCTCGTGAAACACGCGTTTGCTTGCTTATGAAATCGAATGACCGCGGCTCTCCGCGGCTGGAATGTAGAGCAAAAGCCTGAAAACTTTCACGGGAGCCGCGCGCGGCGGAAGGCAAGAAGCCACCGGCGGCGTCGTAAATAAGCCGTAAAACAATAAAAAATGTCCGAGAGACACGGAAAGTCTATTGGTCGGTGCCGATACACAAGCGTCACGGTGCATAGCGTGAGGGATACATGCATACTGAAGAATAACATCATGATGCCATCCATGTTTTATTGAATAATTGCTAAATAGGAAATTTGATAAATACGTGAATAATGTAATAACAAAGTTTTAGATTCTATGAATTCTTATAAAGACATTTTTCACTACGTATAAATTTTACTTCATTTTACCCCCCTCCCTTCCCACCCCCAAAAATCTTGAATATTAAATTGGTAGTTCGAAATCTCATAGAAATTAATAAAGTTGGAGATAAAAACACTTTATGGCACTAATGTAAGGTAAATGTCAAATAACTGACTAGTATTTGTTGGGAATGCCAAATGGATTTGAAAATTTTAAAATATGTGAATAATTAAAAACGATTATTTTTATAATAAATTTTTTATTTTCATAACATACATTATGAGTACATATATATTTTACAAAATAGAATCTTGTACATGTATCATTTAATTACATAATTGAAACGTAATTGAAATCTGCGCTTCCACGTTACTCTCATATATTTTATTTGGCATAGAAAACTTTATTATTAACATATCACATATCAAAGCCTTTTGCCTTTTCAAGTAGTCTGCGTTATAGTACATTAGGTCGGCTGTTATTAAATGAAAATGATTTTCGATAAAATAAACTCTGCAGTTTAGATGTTTGTTATCCAGAGTGTTAACAAGTATTTATTTGCGATGGCACTGTAATAGCAAATAACTATTGTGCCCTACCAAAGTTTTGATTTAGTTTATAAGTACAAAGTTTGTTTATAAGAAAAGTTAATCAATATGAAACCATTCCCGTAATAATTATTTATATGATTTTTATTTATATTATACGTAATAATTTTTATATGAATCAATTTTTATTGGTTCTTTTTCTTAAAGGTTCGGCGATTCCCTCCATATTTAGCGGTATAAGCATCACGTGCGACTTTACAGAGTTGCTCGTACATGGCCTGGCCAGCCTCTTTCACCAACGCCGTAAACGGACCATGTTCGTTTCTCAACAGAACATGCGGATGATCATATTCCTGTAAGCATTAATTAAATATCATAAAATTACGTTGCATTACAAATTTTGCAAAATTAAAATTATTGATTATGATTGTACGTTACTTAAACTACGAGTACAAACTAAAGGTGATGAAAAAAATACTCAAACTTACCTCAAGGCATCCTCTGTCCATAACGAGGACCTTATCGCTGTCCATAATGGTATTAAGTCTGTGGGCAACCGTCAACACAGTGCACTTTGCAAACTTAGTACGTATGGTTTGCTGAATAAGAGCGTCAGTGTGGGGATCGACGTTGGCTGTAGCCTCGTCAAGCATAAGTACTCGATTATTTCTAAGAATCGCCCTCGCCAGGCAGACGACTTGGCGCTGACCTACGCTGTAATTCGAGCCCCGATCGTGCACGTAATTGTCAAGGCCGTGACCTGTGCCGACTACCGCGTCTTTTAGTTCCACCTGCAAAGAGAATGCATGCGTAAAAATACGATCGACTGAAGAACAATGAAGATAAATGCTTCTTACCTCTTCAAGAACCTCCCACAAACGTTTATCGGGATATTCGTTGAATGGGTCCAGGTTGCGACGCAGTGTTCCAGAGAACAGAACGGGATCTTGCGGAATAATGGAAATATGGCTTCGTAAGTCTTCTAGCGCAATTTTGCTGGTATCAATGCCGTCGATTTCAATTATACCATCTACCTTCGCAAGCCTAAAAAGAGCAGATATCAACGAGGACTTGCCAGCACCCGTTCGACCTACAATTCCCACCTACAAGTTGAACATTGTAGAATACATCTCATTGATCAGAATAGGCAATATATGGCAAAGTAGTACATTTAGTACCAAATGAAAATGGCTTCGTATAATAAATAAGTACCGCACCTTCTCGGATGGGCGAATGGTGAGGGTCAACCCCTTTAAAACTGGATGGTCTTCGTCGCTGTACCGCATGTAGACTTTAAAAAAATTGATGCATCCGAAGCTAGGCCAATCCTCAGGCGGTTCTACCATTAATTCTGGTACCGACTTCTCATCGGACTCGTCGTGCTTCTGTTTGTGCTTCGTCTGAGAACTGCTATCCCGAAGATTCTTTTCCGGCGGCAGTTCCACGTACTCCAACACACGTTCCACAGACATCATCTGGTTCGTCACTTCGGCGGCTTGACGCATACCCCATTGGAGCATACCAGTTAAAGTCATCACTTGCGTAATTACCAATCCCACTTGTCCACCTGAGAAGTCTAAAAATTAAAATAATTTAAATTATTTTAATTTTTGTAAATTTTAAGTTTATTGCATTTACCAATATTAACTTACTGTCTTTTAGTATCAAAAAACTGAACGTGATTAAGGTGGTGAAAATGGAGCAACAAACATCTAGTGTAAATGCAAACGCCAGACTGCAAGAAATGAACATGTACCAAGAGGATGTGTGGATGTCCTGAAATTTGTCGAATTCTTTTTCCAGTATCTTTTGGGCCCTGTACGCTCTTATCGTTGATATTCCATCGAGAGTTGCATTCAAGTGGGTGAAGACAGGCGATCGGGCTATAGTTGTTAATGTTATTCAATAATATTAAGAAAAATTCGTTAGAGCTAGGACTTCTCTAGCCATTTATTGTAAAACGTAAAGAAAATAATATGCTCACTTATTCCTTCAAGCCTTTTTACGTTTTTGCTGGTTCTCAAATAAACTCGCCTGATCCAATAAAATATAGCGCCGATGAAAATTAAAGGTACCAAGAACATAGGGTTAACGGAACACGAGACAACCAGCGAACCAAACATTATCAGTATTATTTGACCAGCATCGAGCAAAGCTTTAGGAAGAAGTTCATCAATGGCCCCCAAATCCTTGGAGAAGCGATTCAAAATTCGTCCGCTAGGATTTGTGTCGAAGAAGCGCATACTTGTGCGGATGAGTGCACCGAATACGAGATCGTGAAGTCGCTGGCTGCATCGCACGCAAACCGTGAACATGGTGAATGACCGAATCATACCGATAACAAAAATTGAAAGTACAATTACTGTGTAGATGTAGATATAGTATTCCATCGGTAGAATTTTATCCTCCTCCAGGACCATCGAATTCTTATTTGCAGTCAACTCTGAGCCATTGCCTCGAGCCTCTTTTTTCTGTAGATCTTTATAGTATGCACGCGACTCTTCCGCTTGAACCCTGAAAATTACGAGAAATTCTCATCGATGAAATACCTAATAAATCTATAATTATGAATTATACTTACAGTATCGGAATAAAGTAATCGTTTAAACTGGTAACAAATTGAGTTAACAAAAACAGGAAGACTAGCAAGATGATCATGAAAATACTAGCACCGACTTGGAAATAGCGTAGCATAAGGTTTCCTTTTACTGCTCTCCGAGACGTCCCTTCCATTAGATCATTCAACTTCGTGGGATTTTCTATTTCTTCTGCGTCGGAATCCCATCCACTGGACTCCGATAATCGACTCTGTTAAAATTTTGTTCATGATCAGAATTTTCTTCTAGTTAGTAATAAAAAAAAGTATTTTTTAAACGTTATTCAGTAACTAATCCTAACACTCGTTGAAGAAATCTGGCGCTTAATGCGGGGTTCTTCAAAGGCAAGATGATCGCTGACGTCACCTTTTTCCTTTTCAATCATACA
The DNA here is from genome assembly GCA_035586675.1 of Eurytoma californica. NCBI lineage: Eukaryota > Metazoa > Arthropoda > Insecta > Hymenoptera > Eurytomidae > Eurytoma > Eurytoma californica. Next base: position 6,763 of record JAXIUT010022995.1, on the reverse strand, counting down.
ACTGTATTCGGGATGAGCATTTAACAGTTCATGATAATTGGAGTACTGATACATTTTGCCTTGGTCCATTAAAATAATCGAATCTGCTTCTTTAAGGTACTGAAGCTGATGCGTTGCAAGTATTCGCGTTTTACCTGCTAAATACTTTTGCAGACATTCCGTAAATATGTGTTTTCCCACACGAGCATCAACCTGCAAGAATCAAAGTTTATTCGCTGCAAAAAGGAAATGTAGAATTTTTAAGGTTGCTGTTTTAGAGTACAAGCAGGTAACCAGCTCCCTCATTAAAAAAAAATTAAAATATCTCACCGCACTTAAGGGATCATCAAGAAGATAGATATCGGCCTGCCGATATGCAGCCCTAGCTAAGTTGATCCTAGCCTTCTGACCACCAGATAGTGAGCTTCCACGCTCGCTAGCGACAGTGTGGTCACCCTGGGGAAACTGCCTGAAATCTTTAAGCAAATCGCAAGTCTTAACCACACGTTGATATCGCTGCCTGTCGAACTCTTGGCCAAAGAGGATGTTCTGACGGATACTCGAGCCAAAAACCCAGGCCTCCTGGCTGGCGTAGCTGATGTCACCGTTGACCATTACTTTACCTTGCAGAAGGTTCAACTCGCCTAGAATTGTCGAGAGCAGCGAGCTCTTGCCCGCTCCTACCATACCGATCACTATGTACAATTTGCCCTGCTCTACCTCTAAGTGATTGTCCTCTAGGGTAGTCTCCGAGGACTGAAGGTTCCATTTTGCTGTCACGTGGTCAAACTTCACCGACCATGATTCATTGCAATTGCTACTAGTGCTGTAAATAAAATTATAAAAGTTCCCAAATATGTTTTGTTCGAGGGTTTGTTCTACTTTGCTCTCTCTTTTGAGCAAGATACTTTATCAAAATCTGAGTTAAAATAATCAATTTAGAATATAATAATAATTACTGAAGACGGTTACAGTATTGTATCACTCACTTGACATTATTTGCGACTGTTACATCATCGTCGGTAATCTTCGTGTAACGCTCACTGGTGAGTTCTACTTTATTATTAGTCTTCTTATCTGGTTTGTCAATACTCTCATCAATATAAGGAAAATCCAGCCTCGAGCTTTTGGACGAATTAAGATCCTTATTGACAAAGCCAGAGGAGACAGTGGCGGGACCCGTCGTGACATTGTCCGTCTGAAATTCCTCGAAGCTGAGGAAGGTCTGTAGCCTCCTTACCGCCACCATACACTCGGCAATCTCGGCAAAACCACGTACAAACATGCCTCCCATAGTTTGAGCGAGTATCGCATAATAGGAGGAGAAGACGAACACTTTATCCGCGGTGAGTCTCTCGCCCATCAGCATCATCGTTACTAAGGTCCCAAATAGAGCCATGCGCGTAGTGAAGAGGTTGAAGGTCATATAGATGCCACGGATGTAGGAACTCTTACGGACCACCTTGAGCTCGAGTTGACGGGCCAGGTTCACCAGAGCGCAGAAAGGCTTTTCCCATGCGTACATCTTGATCGCCTGCACACCTGAAACTATCTCGTCCATCAAGCGCACCCTCTCGTCTGTCTTCAACGCCGTTTGCAGCCGATATTTTGAGGAGAGCTTCCCAGTGTATGCTGTGCAAATAGATTTGCTTTCAATTACGATTTTCTTGCAAGACCTGTGGTCATTTGTTCAATTCCTTTTTAATAAATTGTTTTCGTCACAATCGAAAGGCCAATTATAATACAATTTTTTTAATGATAAACGGATTAATTAAGTATTAAGAAAATAAATTCTACGGCTTACATTGAATAGGGACGACGATGAATACGACGGCGATACCGATGAGACCAGCATAACCAGCTTCGGTGTACATGAAGTAACCGATGATCAGGGCCGAAAGCGGTGACGACCACATGTGATGGACTAGAATGCAAACGAAATCGAATCTATTGACGTCGTTGGCTACAAGGTTTACGATTTTTCCAGGCGCCGTTTCACCCAGAGCAGTCTTGCTCAAACGCAGTGCCTGTTTTAACAATGACTCACTGTTAGCAAATTTTATTTTAGAATTTATTTTAATATCCACAATTCATAATTGAAGAACATCGGTTACCTTTCTGTATACGACGGAACATATGGCAATTCTTACTTTGCCACCTAAATGGAATGCACTGAACATATATTGGTTTAAGGTTATCGCGTTGAGCGCGACTCCTATTGAAATACCAGCAGCGTAGATTAGTGCATTTTCGTAGGTAGTGGTCGGTTCAGGTTTGAAGTACTGCAGAAGTGCACCAAGAAGCAAGGGTGTCCCTAATCTGTTGACAAATTTTTTATTTACATATTTTACTGAATTTCTTTTTGCTAAGTACCGAGGCTCGTGTCCACTGTTTTTGACCAAAGAATCAGCAAACAAATTTTGAGACATCTCCGTTATTCTAGAAACAACGAATATTTACATACCTGAGGATAAGTTCGTTGAGTACTTGAATGCACGCCAGAATAAAGTGCTCGAAAAGGAAAGTTCGAAATATGGTCTTAAGGAAATTGGGTTGCCTTTTGGCTTTTTTCGAGTTTTGGAGCTCTTTTCTCCAATGCCTGTAAATTTCAATCATGATTATTCTAACTGATGGATGTAACGCAATGTATTTTGGATCCATGTATATTCAAACTATTATGGTCAAGGCAATAGAAAAGTCCAATACTAACTTCTCCAGTCGATCGCCTAAAACGTTGGATTTATCCGTTGGCAGTGGGTCAAACAAATCTTCTGTGCCCAGTACCTTCTTATATCCTTTCTTGAATAAATCTATTGTCCACCTGAAATTTTGAAATTTAATTTAAAATCGAATAATGTTATGTGATATAGTGTACAGTTGAGTAGAAGCTAATACTTACCAGAATATCAAAACCGAAATACAACTCGCTTTCGCTCGAGGATTCGGATTACTATTAATTACAGTGGAGTCCATGACCAAAATGTTGCATCAGCTTGAATTTGTTAAGTTACTTAAGAAAACATACGGAGGATTATGTATTTGCAAATAGTATCTGTATATATGAGGGGAGAGCGGGGCATAATGAACCTCGGGTATAGTGTGCCATTCTGTACACTTATATGTCTCATTTGCTACGAAATTTACTTTGTACTTCAAAAGTACTTCGAATTATCGTCGAAAAGCAACATTTTTCACATTATAATTGGTAAACATTAAAAAAAAATTAAAAAATGCATTATTGTTCAACGAAACTTTTATGAAGTACTTTTCCTAGCAAATGAAACATATCTTATGGTCTAGCACGCTGGGCCCAGCCGGTTCAGTTTGCTCTAACTATGGCCCGCTGTGCCTCGCTCTCCCCTATATATGGTGAGTGTATTGCTATCATTAAAAACGGCAATTCATGCACTCTTTTTACGAGAAATTTCATTCGGGGAAATTGTATAAAGGCTCGTAGAGAAACTCTATCTAAATCACAGTTCTTGGCATGGAAAGAGCCACTGAACTATTGAGCTAGTCTTTCATATCATCGCTGACTCGTGCAATGTGTAAATGACGCTCCGCGCTTACCACTTTCTTTATTTATACAGAAGTAGTAGTCCCGCTTTATCGCTTTATCGCTTATCAAAGCCTATATATATGTATAGCATTGATGACAGATACTCTGGATTTCCACTGTACGCGTGACAGATAACACCAAAAGCCAAAAGCTTCTTTTATTCGTTGCCCGAATAAATTGAAAAATTTCATTTGCTAATGAATTTTAAAATATTCATGATAAATAATCATTTATTTAGGTCAATTAACTTTGCAAAAATATGTCACGCATACTGTAAGCATTACTATAATGAATTCCCGCATTCACATATACGTATCTTATTATATGAATGTACCTATTGTATTTTAAACTAATTATTAATTTGCAAGCGAGTTTTTAGTTGCTCTAGCACATATTTAAGTAAAACTTATTTTTTTCGTAATTTAAAAAATTTTTAATTTAATAAAATTAGAAAACATTTTATATATTTAATTCTGTGATATGTGAAATAAATCAGTGATGTTTACCAATGATTACTATCTAAGAGCGTACTGAAATAATAATTTTTGATTTTTTAACACTGCGCACACTTTGTAAAATGTCATTCAAGTGTTAAAAGGTACTGTTTCGTGTAAAAGATTATAAGATAGATGTATTTGCGCTACATATTAATTGAAAATCATTGTAAATAATTTTCCGTGTTTATTTTTGCTTAATCATTCCAGATTAATACAATCGTTTACTTTCCCTAGAAATCTGCTCTTAATAATGAGTTTTATCTGTAACGATTTAGGCTTAGTTAATATTTGACGAATTTACTGTATCAAAGTTTTCATTTCGTCATACAAAACGTCTTACATACAGAGACGATTACGTGCTTATACCCGTACGAAGCAAGCAAATTACCAGCTGATCCGCTGGTTGACTCATCTTAATATGTACTCAGATATACACACGCATGGCATTATCGAATAATCGCAAAATATTAAAACCAGTTGCAGGGAATTATTCGTTGAATAAAATTGCGCACTTAGTTATTATTGGTTTTTATTCGCACTTTCATAAGGTAGCTGTAGAGATTTTTATCAAATAGTACAAATAGTTTCATGGTATAAATATCCAAAAAATTATATTGTATTTTTAAAGCATCCCACTAATTCTGTTCTTTAAAAAAATAATGATATTATAACTTTTAAATGTGAAAATGAAGATGAAAGTTTATTATAATATTGATTACAACGTACTTTGAAAATATTCTCCGCACATGCGCATGGAGAGCGGCACCTATACGCTTGGAGTCACTTAGGCTGCTTCTAGAATGATGAAATTTCTTAAATTCTAAAGATCACACGCGCATCATAAAAAACATTAATTTATTCCTAAACAGTTTTTAGGAAGTTATATGTAAGTTACATTTAAGCTAGCTACCTAGCTATAAAACGCCTCCTTTTGCTGCGCGCACGTAGTCGTTTGAACATGAAAGTGTGTTCTCTGGAAACATTTCTATTTTGGACGCAGCCTTAGGGTAATCCGAAACCGGTCCACATCGAGTCGACTATCGTCTATGGCTCAGAGCAATTCAGACCTGGAGTGGACCACTTTTGTCCGGGAGATAACGAGCGGTGTCGGTGGCAAGAGCATGAGGACTTCAATATAAAGTCCTAAGTTTTACACTGCACGCAATCGTTTCTCGGGATTTGCTAGTAACCACTCCACGCTGCCTATGCGCACTCGCACTCACTCCGCTATCGCAAGGCTGTAGTTAGCCTCTACGGCACGCGACAAGTACCCGAGCACTGGCTATAGCTACGTAGAAGAATGCAGCGCAAGCCCATCAGCGGAGCACGTGTTTCCTCGGGCCGTCGTGCCGCTCGATTAAATAAACGTGCGTACGTCAGAAGGCGCGGGGGCGTTTGCTCATAAAAGAGATGGAAAATCGGCGCTCCCCGGTGCAAATGAAAAGAGAGAAAGGGTCCGAAACTGAGATAGCTAGCAAGTAGCGAAGAGTCAAAGATGAAATCAGAAACAGATCCTTGAAACAAGCGCAAAGGAAAAAATAACGCACCTTATACCTCAACGACCCTAACAGCACAAGGTTGTTGTTAAGGTTGTAATGACGTTCTAACAACGTTTTAATAACGTTGAAATGTCCGCGAATATTTTCAACGTTATTACAACGTTGTTAGAACGTCATTACAACTTTAACAACAACCTTGTGCTGTTAGGGGATTTACTGAATCGGTATATGTGTTTAGTCGCAATAAATTTATTTATCGTACTAATATTATTACAATAAGCTCTATGTACATGCATCGGAATAATGATTATCCAATTTGCAATTTATAAGAAATGTTGTTATAAGAAAAGACTGAAACCATTCCCGTAATAATTATTTATATGATTTTTATTTATATAATTTTTATATGAATCAATTTTTAATGGTTCTTTTTCTTAAAGGTTCGGCGATTCCCTTCATATTTAGCGGTATAAGCATCACGTGCGACTTTACAGAGTTGCTCGTACATGGCCTGGCCAGCCTCTTTCACCAACGCCGTAAACGGACCATGTTCGTTTCGTAACAGAACATGCGGATGATCATATTCCTGTAAGCATTATATAAACATTTTACATTAACACTGCGTATCAAAAAAATCATAGATTGTAGAATTAAAAATTTAAATATCATAAAATTACGTTGCATTACAAATTTTGCAAAATTTTAAAATGATTGATTATGATTGTACATTACTTAAACTACAAGTACAAACTAAAGGTGATGAAAAAAATACTCAAACTTACCTCAAGGCATCCTCTGTCCATAACGAGGACCTTATCGCTGTCCATAATGGTATTAAGTCTGTGGGCAACCGTCAACACAGTGCACTTTGCAAACTTAGTACGTATGGTTTGCTGAATAAGAGCGTCAGTGTGGGGATCGACGTTGGCTGTAGCCTCGTCAAGCACAAGTATTTGATTATTTTTAAGAATCGCCCTGGCCAGACAGATAAGTTGACGCTGACCTACGCTGTAATTCGAGCCCCGATCGAGCACGCGATTATCAAGGCCGTGACCTGTGCCGACTACCGCGTCTTTTAGCTCCACCTGCAAAGAGAATGCATCCGTAGAAATCCGATCGACTGAAGAACAATTAACGGGATGTGAAACCCTCTTGTAGGAATCTGCATTATCAGCATAAGAATTTTATTTATTATTAAAGATGAAAATCATTTTTCAAAATTCGGCCAA
>JAXIUT010022974.1:0-16895 GCA_035586675.1 Eurytoma californica | reverse complement strand
TATATCAAATTAAATTATTAAAAATATATCAAATTAAATTATTAAAAATATATCAAATTAAATTATTAAAAATATATCAAATTAAATTATTAAAAATATATAAATGAAATAGACAGCCGCGGTGGCTCGGGGGTAAGGGCCTCACCTTCCGCCTGGAGGGTCAGGGTTCGAATCCCGGACGGGCACCTCTCGAATTTTTCGAAGTGCCTTTTTCACCGCGTGCTAAACTAGAGGCATAGTCGGGGGCATACCCTGGTTGCGCTGAGGACCGTTTTGGTCCGATTAAGCATTGTTAATTAATTTCCCTGCGTTCACCACAGGCGGCGACTAGCGCGACCTGAACGAATGCGAGGAGTGGGGCTTGGAATAAAGGGGGTGTGTTAGGATCAAACGCGCCCACACAGGGGGTGGTAGGCACGTCCCGTAAAGGCCGCAAGGTATACGAGGAGGGAAAAATATATATATATATAAATGAAATATATTGAAAGTGCACTAAATTTTTGACAAAATTATTAAAAAAAATATTCCAGACTCATTGTATCTACAGATATGATTATTTCAAAAATTCGGCATTGCCATAACCTACAGGTCCACCGGTTGTTCAATTTTGATTAATACATAGTGTAACATTAATTAATTATAATAAAATTCTTACCAATCTCATCCAAATTTAAACCATAAATATCAAATGATTCCGGAAAATAAACATTTCCATAACCTTTTCGTCCAATTGTAAAATTAGGAACGATACATGTATTATTAATAACATACTGATCTATCATATCAATAGGTGGTATGGTATAATATCCGTGACGTTGAAGCTTAACATTGGCCTTATTTATTACTTTATCTGCTTTTTGTGAAACATAAATTTCATCTACGTCTTCGTTTGATGATCTGCTTTCATGCAAATTAGAATTTGAATTAGTTTTATCTAATGAAGTATCTGTTTTTGTATTTTCCTTAGACAATTTACTATAGGACGGTTGAATTTCTGAATTAGTTTGCGATATTAACTCAGCAACAGTATTTTCATATTCATCAGTGATTGGTTCTGAACATGTTGGAAATTCAGTCAACTGATCATTAGTGTGTTCATCAAAAGTCTTTAATTTTCTATAAAAATTAGATTTTAACCAAGAATTAGAAGATCTCCGATAATTTGGTTCCTTGTTACTTTCTTGAATATTATTTTCTTTATCCGTCGTTTGAAAAATAATTTCTTCTGGAACAGTAATCGGTTTATCATTTTTTAAACTTTTGTCGCTTGAATCATTAATGCTGTTTATCTTTGGACGCAATACCAATCGCTTAGCATTTGGCCGTGGTTGAAATGCTTCTAACAATGGATCCTCTTCTTCCAATCCATCAAAAAGTGATTTCTATAATATAAATCTTGTTATGAATAAAGTAATAAAAAATGTTAAAATCTAGAAAATTATTTAACATTATATTTATTTTTATATTTTAATACGATAATAATCCATTTATACAAGTGCGAGAATATGATCTTTAGCCTCGCTTTGCTCGTGCGCAAACGTTATATGAGGCTAAAATCATCTTCTCACTCATGTATCGATCTGTATTTTTCGATACAGTGCTTGCAAAGCAAGATTTTAAACAGGCGTGCATAAATTCTTTCTTTGCGCATGGAGTGTCAAAAAAATATTTAAAAAATATTTTTTATTTATTTGTTAATTATTACTTTTAGAAAAAAAAACATCAACGTAATACACTATAGATAGAAATCTGCAGTGACACTTAAGGCGGTCCACTACCTTTACATTTTTCTTTACAAAACAACCTAAGAAAAGAAATTTTTAATATATAACAAAATATACTTTTAATACCATAAAAATATATGAATTTTGTAACAAAATGATCTGAGTCTGGTCTCTAATATAAAAATATATGAATTTTATAACAAAAGTTTCTGGCTTTGGCGTAACCTACAGGTCCACCGGATCAATCAATTTTGATGGGGTTTGGCTTAAATTGTTGGCAATTAATGTCAATAAGGGCTTAAGAGTTGTAGGAATAAAAACTACTTTCTTCAATTTCAAGAATTTATACAGTTTTTGAGCTCATTGAAAAACTTATTCTAAAAATTTTAATTCCTGCAATTCTTCAGCCCATAATGACATTAATTACCAACAATTTAAGCCAAACCCCAAAATTATTCATTTTCCTTAAAGCAGCTTGAAAGATTTAATAGGTAAATTAATTATTGCAAATGGTTTCAAAATGTAATGTTAAATTGATTATTGCAAATGGTTTGAAGTACCTACTACACCCACAGCACGTTATATTTCAATTTAATTATATTTAATTAAGCTTATCTAACAGTTTATTGAGACCACGTAAATGACGAGTTTTCTTGAAAATGAATTTAAATCTGTACAAAATTCCTTTTGCATCTTAAAATGTAATCAATCAGCAACGTTCTTGGTATGGGTTCGACTTCTTTTACTCATTTTTGATTGCATTTAGTTTAAAAAAAAACTTTGAAAATAGCAAGCAAGCACTGGACCATTTGGAGGTTAGAAGTAACTCATCTTAACATACTATAACTCATATTATTATTTTTTATTACTCACAATAATAAAATAACTATACATAATACAACGGGCATGCGTCACCTTGATATTCGTAGGGATTTTCTAGAGATATTTTTGCCGCCTTTTATTCAAATATTATTATTAAAATTTAGAGGCGCATTATTAATAATCAAAAAATTAAATAAAAGAAACGATTTTTTTTTTAAATTTAAAGGTGATCGACCGTCTTAAGTATCGCAAACGGTGCTGCAACAATACCATATAAAAAATAAAAACGCTCGGCTTTTTGCTTTTATAGAAAACAATTTTTCTAGATTTTGACTCAGAAGCACAGATTTATGCTCAGAGCCCAAAAAAATACTTTTTAAAATTTCCCTCTTTTTGTACTTTTTGTACACGGAGAAAAAAACAGTCAAATTTACTGAATTGTCTTATTATTTTCTAGTACACGGGAAAAAATATTTGCGTTCCGCTCGCTGTTAAGACGATTGCGAGCGGCTCCTCTCTCCTCCTGTGCAAGCGGCCCACTAATATTCGCTAATATTCAAAAATTAGCAAAAATTAGCGGGCCGCTCGCAAACGGAATTCCGCCGCCGTTGTCTTTACAGCGAGCGGTACGCCAACATTTTTTCCCGTATACAGTAAATTGTTTCCGCGTTAAAATTAACGATCGCTTGTCATGTAATTTTTACATGACAACTCTCATGTAAGATTTACACCGCGCCGTAGTCCTAGAATCTGCATGAGAGCACCCCGTTAAAACAACAAAAGTGAGCTCTGTAAATTTCATTGTCTTTTTTCTCGGCGTACGTATTTATGTGAAATGTACTTTTAAAATTTTTTACAATTCTATTCATTTTATAAGTAGCAGCGAATTATCCTTAGCTTATGCTCTGTCAATTGTCAACAAATTTTTTTTATTATATTTTATATTTAACATTGATAAGAACAAAATAATTTGTATTAGAACATTCTATATCTACATGTTATACGTTACATTATTTTAAATAATGCATTTTAATTTTTTTTATCCCTGGTGAAAATTTTATATAGTTTATTATCACAAATTGACCAGTATTACTAGTCACTGGACAGATAACATCCAGTTTTCTGGCCACATTTCGATCCTAAATTTAACGATTTTTCAAACCTTTATTTGGGGGTGGTTTTATACTAAAAAATTTTCAAAAAATTGTTTTTTTGACTATTTATACTATACAGTAAAAATATTATACTGAATATTTAAGCAATTTTGATACCAAAATTCTAAATATTTATGAAGATATAGCTTGTTATTACAAATCTTTATTAAACTTTTCTACACATTTGTGAATTATTTATATTTATAATTTATGAAATAAATTTATTTAAATAATTCTAAAAATGATTAATTCTATCAAAGAAAATCCATACGCGCTCGCCGGGGCCGCCGTGACCGTTGGGTTGACGGCGGGGAGAGTTTCATGATTGGTCAGAGATTATTTCTTCGGCCAATCATGAATCTCCTTGCACTCGGTCCGCGCCGAGATCGGGTGAAACTTAAACGCAAAGTTTGCGTCTAGAGTGTCCACCCGAGACTCCGTTATCGCCTCTGAATTCAACGAATCCAGGCACGAAAACAAAGTCTCGCATCCGGCGAAACTGAGCGTGAAATTGAAAAAAAGAACCTTTCCCAGCGTTTATGGCGTTAAGTGATGCCATGCCGCATCACATCACCGCTGGGAAAGCCAAAAGAAAAAGATCAGCTGCAGGAGAAAAAAAAGAGAAAAAAAGGCGGCGGGCTGAGTTGCCGTGGGTCTCCTTTCCCTTAACGTTAAGCTTTTTCATCTGTGCTATGATGGGCAAAAGAAAATGTTCTCTGTTACACTAGCGAGTGTAACAGAATATTCTCGCTTTGAATTTTAATCGCAGCGTGCGAAAGAATGTCTGATCCTCGCGCGCGATCGGATGTCGGCTCCGCGTGACGACGCGGAGGCTGATCGGCCGTCACGAGCCGAGAGTGAACGTGCACTCAAGATTTAAATTTTTGGGGCTCCGGGAACGCTCAGGACGTTACACAATAAATGGCTTAAATGGCTCATTATTGCAGGACGTAAAGTTAGCCACTTCAGTAACGAGTGTCGTATACTACTTTAGCACGTGTGTACTTTTTAATTTTTGTGTAGTTTTTACTTTTCTTTGATTTTGTTTTACAATATTTTTACAATAAATATATCACTGATAGTCGAGCACTATCTGGTAGACGCGTTAGATCGTCTTTGACTGTCACACTGCGTACACGTCAGACAGGCTAGTCGCGTTTTTGACTGTCACGATGCGTATTGTCGCCAGCGCATGATAGCAATTTGAATTTGATTGTTTATTTTCTTATTTCATAGTTCGTAAATCGATGAATTTTAATCGAATACTAACAAATAATAGTTAATTTTGCATCGAGGGTTTTCCGCGGTCGGGAAAACGGCAGGGTTCATAAAATTTAGACTCTCGAGGATTAATTTTAGAACTTAAAACTAATTTATTCTATAATTAAATTACTATAGTTTTAAATACTTGAAGAATCGGGAATCTGAAACACACAAAGCCGGAACGCAACTCTTTAGTCGAACAGCATGTTTACAAAATAATCGCATAAATAATTCTTAATACTATTTAAACTCTGCGAAGATTTGACAAATATTATCGAATGCAAAATTAAAGAAAATAAACTAACGCAGTGATTCTAAAAATAAAAGGGAACGGGGATTCGAGACAATTAGTCCGGGTGTATCCGTGCGGAGATCTTGGATGTCCTGTGGATGACGGAACGGATCGGTTCCGGGTGTACCTGTGGACCGTCGGAACGGGAACGCTTCGTAGTCTAGGTGTACCCGTGGCCGTCGGAGACGTGAAAACTCGGCATCCTAGCTGCCCGCTCTTGTCAGAGGTGTGCCTGCTGGCAAGTGCGGACCCAGAGCTAGATAGCAGCTCAAAATAATCGTGAACAGAGCAATAGGATTCATTTGTCATATATAGATGGAAACGATTAAAAAGTCAAACGGTTCAAACAGTATTGATCTTTTTAATAACGCAGATCCTTTAACCCAAGACATCGTCTTTTTGAGATAGACATTCTGCCATAAAATTCAAGTGTAATATTGACGCCGGAGTGACCCCAGTTGTCTAGTGAACCACGATCTGAAAACTAAAGATCACAGTGAAGTTTAACGATCCTAATTTTACTTTACAAAAGTGTTGAAAAAATCTGTTCTGTCTGTATCAAATGGAAGAAACTAGTGTTGTCAACCTATTCTGAAATTCATCAAATCTAAAAATACTCATGACCCCGAAGAAACCTAACCACACAAAAACTTAAGGAATCAACAAAATATCAGCAACGAGAGGATAAGGCAAGAGTCTGTTCATTAACTGCCAAATGTGCTCCCGAAAGTCCAACACAACCCGGCTTCTTTGTCCAAAACTCAAATACCATAAACAAACATAACCTCCTCGTAAACATCCAAAACACTCAGCAATTCTCAACCACTCAAACAGGATTGAACGGCCGATTCCAGGTCCTTCTGAAAACATCACTATCATGCAGTGTGACCAGCCGGGCAATATATACAGGGTGTTCAAAAAGTTTGGAACCCCCCTCTATTTTCGACAATCCTGTCAAACAAGAAAAAGGTTCTGACAAAAGTTGCAGGGTTTTGAATTAGCAATTCAACGGCGACCTTGAAGGTCGTGATTAAGGTCATGACCAAGGTCGAGGTAGAGAAGAAGCTAAAGCAATCATTTTCATATGTTCGTTAAAATCTTTTTTCATTTAAGAAATCGCAAAATGAAATGGAGCCGTCGTATGCTTCTGTTTTGAAACCGTAACCTGATCCTGCATTTAAGGAAACTGTTTGTTGAGTAGAAGATCCTAAACAATCATCTAACTTAAGCGAGTGTGTATTTGAATTGCTGATTGAAACGTATGTCATTCGTGTTTGTGTAAATAAATGAGGAGAAAAACTAAGCTGGTTTAATTCCTGACGTAGATGCTCAATCTCTGTTAAGCTGTTCAGAAGAGAATTAAAAATAGAAATTTTCAAAGCAAAGCGAAAGATCACTAACTTCACAGCCCAGGATCTGAAATATGAGCTGCTTGGGCAAGAACCTGTAAGCCTTATACATGCAACAAAAATCTTTATAAATGATTATCTTGAAAGAAGCAAATACATACTTTTCAAAAACTTAAAAGTTCATGCCAAAAAATTAGGCTTTAAGTATGTTTGGCACAACGCGGGCAGGTTCTTGGCTAGGCAGCGAGATGGTCAGAAAGCATACACTTTCTCGTATAAGTCGGACTTGGATAACAATTCGCAATAATAAAATCAGTGAAGTTAGTTATAACAATACAGAAATTAGTAAAACTTAAACAAATAAATCAAAAAATAAAAATAAAAACAAAAATAAAAAGAATGACAAAACCAATAATAATGACGATAAAGATAATAATAATGAAACAAATAAGAACAAATTAAAAAAGGAAAATAAAAAAAGTTCTAAATTGAAAAAAGTGAAAATTGTTGAAGACAGTAGTAAAGCGACATCAGACCAATGACTCCAAAAATTCTCTTCTGAACGGCCGAAAGAGAATCGGAGTATTCTGAAAGCATTTTTCATCAATGCGACCTTTAAAAGGCACATTGATCAAATTCGCATATTTCTACGTGATAACCCGGCCTACTCCTTTTTTGGCGTGACTGAAACCAGGTTGAGTCCATCTGTCTCTGACAGTATCGTCAAAATAGATGGATTTAAAGTTTTTCGACAGGAGAGAAACTTGCAGGGGGGAGTTGCCCTTTACGTTCGAGAAAGCTGGAAGTGCGAAATAATATCATTGTCAAACACATGTACTGTCGGTAAACCAGGGATCCATAAATATCTATTCTGCTCTGTTAAAAATGGCAACTCTGACCCACTGCTGGTGTCAATCATTTATAGACCTCCAGGTATCACGTTCGTCAAGAACTCGGACTTAATTTGCAAACTACGAGATTTAAGCTCCTGCTACAATCGTAAAATTATAATGGGAGATCTTAATGCTGATTTGTTATGTAATAGCAGTGAAGCAGAATTTGTTCGAAAACTGATCACAGAACTGTCACTATAGAAGGCTCAACATGGTGCAACGCATCATACACCCACGTCTCACACATGGATTGACTTAATTCTTGTCCATGAAAATGAGACCATACTTGACGCACAAAACGTTCCATCGAATTATCAGAACGGTCACAACATCATAGATATTAAACTCGCGGGTGAACCTCAGCATGTTGTAACTAAAACGGTAGAGTATAGGAATTATCGGGGAATAATTCCTGCTGAGTTGACTGAAAAAGTAAAGATTTGTGACTGGTCGCCGCGCGAAAGGTGCAAGTTAAAAGGTTTAACATCCCTTTAAACAAACTTTAAATACAAACTTTTGAAACTAAAATAACGAAAGTACTATAATCCTGAAATATGAGGCTAGTTTTTTACTAAGAATTTTGTTATAAAACAAGGCGCGGCTACGTGCCGGCGGGAAATGAGAAGAGGACTGGAGAGGGAATACCTCGATCCGAGCGTTAAATGGATCTGCGCACTAAAAAGGGCCGATTGCAAATAATTCAGAAGTCGCCTAGCGTGGCGGCTTCTTCTCCCGATCCGGGCTCCTCAGTTTCTTCGGGCGGTGTCCTCAGAGGGCGCGGCGGTGGCTGGTACTGCGACTCCGCAGCTGATCGTCGTTGACACAGTAGCCCGCTCCAACAGGCCGCAGTAGGTCTCCGAGGTCCCTCTTGACGGCGCTCAGCCGTCTCGGGTCCCACAGCTCCGTTAGTGGGCGTCACGGCTCACTGTTGCACGGTGACTCCCTCAACGGAGGTCGCGCGTGCATCCGGAAGAGTTCCGGTCGGGTCGGCTTGGAACACCACTGGCGGCTCCGGGCTGGCGTGATTGGCTCTCTCCAGGGAGAGACACAGGATGATGCACTGCTCTTCCTCCGGTTTGCCCTGATGTTCGGGGTCCGGCGGGGCCTGATTCTCCTTCGCGCCTGGGGAGAGACGCTGCGGATGATACTCTCTCGACCCGGCTGCGGATGACCGCGAACGGCGCGTGGCCGAGCGACTGCCTAGTCGGGGTAAGTCCAGGGGGGTGACGCCCCCAAATAGCCCTTTCAGCGAGATGCCCGGGCTCCGAGGAGAGGTTCGGCTCGTGCGGCGGGCGGGAGCCGAGTGCGCTGCGCTCCGACTAATTAGTCTAATTGCCGTGGCGTCGGGGTGGTAGCACCCATTGGGGCTACCGCGGTCGCGTACGGGTGCGAGAGAGAAGGAGCGATGGCGCGGGACGACGAGCTCGCGCCATTTTGATAAGCTTGAGAGAGCGATCGTGGACACGATTTCGCGCGGACGTGCTAGTGTGATTTTCCGGATAAAATTGGCTCACGAGCGGTCCTGTCTTCCCGGCTTCACCCAGCGTAGCGAGTCCCCGGAGCCCCGGGGAATCCACTGATAAGCGTCTCACCGAAGCTGTTGCGGGCGAACGCTCCGGCTGGGCGTTCGTTAGCAGAGAAGCTTCGAGGACTTCAGCGAGCCTCTTGCTACCGTAAGTAGTAGCGTCTGATTAGTTGCAACAGGCCGCGGCGACTCGAGGCGAGTCGTCGTCGGGCACTCGCGCGTGCCTCGCTCGTAAGTACACCAGGTACTCGGGCGTACCGCCGGTGCGGGTAATAATTACCCAAATTATCCCCCTGTTACAATATCTATATATATAATCACTCGTTGTTCGTGTTCGTATAATCACTTGTTCCTGGGATCCTAGACATCGTCTACAGGAACACCCACCAAATTTTTTTTTTATTGAGTCCTTAAAAAGGTATGTTTAAAAAAAATTGTTACCGAGTAATAGACTCCAGCGACTGCAGAATTCACGTGTGAGATACGTGTTAGGTGTAGGTCGGATGGATCATATTTCTCCCCGTAGAGCATCTTTGGGCTGGCTGCGCACTGACACAAGAAGAGACTATTTCATAGCTGTAGTCATGTACAAACAAAATCAAGCGTATGCATACCCCGGACTACCTAGCTTCACTAGGTATGTGCCTAGATCTATCGCTAGGGGCGAAATTAAAGAAATTTCAGAACCCTGGATGAGCACCGAAACTGGAAGAAGATCTTTCCAAGTTCGAGATGCGTAGCTTTGGAACTCTTTGCCTGTTGCGATTAGAAACCTTTCTTCTCTCAACAAGTTCAAGCGGGCCCTGAGAGGGCATCTCCTTGATCTCGACTAAATCACTTACAATATGGGTGACCCATGGTAAATGTTTTGATTTATTATTGTGTAGTCCCATATACACCTACATGTTTATGTCGTCCGTTTATTAGGAGTGAATGTAAATTATTAGTGTGTATGAGTGAGTGATTGTTGAGATTGTATATATTGATATTTTATAGAATTTTACAATTTGACTGAATAGTTTACAAACTCTAGTCATTTCAATAAGTAATAGTAACAAATCTGTGATATCACTTAGTGACAAATTGACTTACTATTTAGTATTACTAGAGCTTTATTAATGACTGATATTGCACTAATGCATTTTATTTTTATTGTTTTTAATATTACTTACAAATGACTAGTCAGTACTGCAAATCTTGTTTTAACCTTAAGTATTATTTAAAATTAAAAAATTAAAAAATTTATTATATATTTTATAACGTATTAGAAGTTTTAAATAGTTGTAAACATGAAATTTACAATAAACTATTCTATTATTATTATTTTATGATTCTCTCTCCCGAGCGTTCAAAGTGGCGCCGCTCAGGAGCCACGCGCTCGATCGTCGCGTCTCGCCCTCTTTCCCGCGCCCTCTCTCTCGCTCTCCCCCGCCGCTTCCCGCCTCGTACCCGCGCCGAGGTGTATTAAAAAATTTCGTTCGACACTGGTGCAGGAAGTGATTCCCAAGGACTCGTGTGATTATCACCTTTCTCGCACCTTTCTCGCTCTAGTACCGAAATAGTAGTACTCTTTTAAAGTGTATATTTAATTTTGAAGATATGAAATTAAAAAAACAACACAATATGATGGTATTTTGTACATTTTATTATATGATATATTAAAATTTTAATTACTATCTATATATTAAAATGCAAAAAGTACACCTAACTTCATAAAATGAATCTCATTAATACTAATCACTGTATATTGATCAAATTTTATACAAGCGTTAACTATGACACAAACTATAAGTCCTGTAAATTTCAAGTTAATATAAAAAGCCATTCTCGAGAAATCAAAATTAAAATAAAATAATATTAAAAAAATATAAACTTAAATATTTTTAAAATTTATTAATAGATATACCTACAAAAACATACAGCAAATCAGATGTGTAAACTCTACTTCTCCACAAAATTTCAAAGCAATTCAATTAATTTTATTCCCGTAATCGTTGAACATAGAAAACTCATTTTTTTCATTTTCAAATTTTTTACTCTGAAAATAATAACTTAAATCACTTCAAATTTTTATGGTAAATATTTCTCGTGATAACATGCGGATGCCCTTGTTGGTGCTGCAGAAAAGCGTTATATAGACGAGTACGAGCAGACCGAGGGTATAAAGTTGGACAGTTATAAAATAGACAAAAATGCCCCAAAATTGATAAAAGTTTGAACAAAGTTATAACTTGATACAAACGGCTATTACTTGTTATGTTAATAAATTTCCCACAAAAAAAGTTTTTAGCGTGATGTAATGTTTGCGAATTGGCGGTACATATCGGTTGCGGTCGAACCTGCGCCCAATACCAATGTTGTGATAGCCGCTTATAGCCGTGTACAACGGCATAAGCACGCATAAAACTTTAGGAATTCCAGGAAAAATTTAAGTCGCGCACACTATACTCCGATACTGATTCGCCTCAGTTCATCCAGGCAGGATCTAATCCTCACATTTTGAGAGCGTGTTTGCAACATCAAAACATATCTATTGAAAAAACTTCATAAACGTTTTCGATGTATTTTTTCTCCAGCTTTCTGGTGGTAAAATTTGTTTTTGATCATTTTCGCGAATACGTGTTTACAATTTAATTCCCCGAAAATACCAAGTCCTTTCTGGAAAATAGCTATTTCGACGTAAAATACCTTATTTATTGATCTAGATTATTAAAAACAAATATTAATAAGGTACTTTTCGAGATATAACACGTTTTATATTTTTTCAAGGTCAAATCGAGGTGCAGGCGCTCGATTAACGTCCTGGGAGAACCGAGGCTTATTCGTGTCTGACGACAACGCGCTAGATCAGTACACGCCGCCGCTTGGCTCTATTCTCCGGGACATGGCCGATAAATTAAATTCCAAATACTAGTAAAACCGAATATTATCGCAGCGGTGATTCGGTAGTCATTAAAAATTGATGCATGCGAGTTTACTGATATTCTCCTCAGATCCACTTCAGACCCGGCGGCGCTGCGCGAAAGAAGAATGTCGGCCCCTGCCCGGGGACATGATGACTTTGTGCCTAGGTCAATTTGACCCATTACGCTCAGCCCCCAGTTTTCACCCACTCACTAACGCATTTTTCATTGCTCCTATCAAGCTCAACATGCTGTTGAGACTTATGCTGCCAATGTCTCTTGGCTCTAGCACACCCTGCGCTTTCGACTCATTACTCTTGGACAGTGACATAGTAAGTGTATCGGGGTTTCCTCCTACTCACCATAGAGCTCACAAAGCCCATCAGTGAGTTCTGCTTCCTATTCTGCACCCATGGTACGACATATCAGATGTCCTGTTAACCATGCCAAGTACGGCCTAATTCGTCTTTTGGGGATCCGATCGTGCTTTCGGTCCAGCTACTAGGCATGGAATCGCTAACAATAGCGTAGCTGAGGATAGCTACCGTAGTTTTTGTTGCCCTAATCCCCGCTGTGCCTCTTTTAGCTAGTATATCTGTCTTTTCATTGCCGATAATGCCACAGTAACCCGGTATCCATCGCAGCATGGCTTCACACCGGGTCGGTAGTATATCCAGGGCGGCTCGACATATCTTTACTTCCGTCGAAATGACTTTTTGATTTATCCATCCTTCATCCTACATGGGTTCCACGCAGCCTCCGATGACCCTAACTTCTGCCTGAAACATGGTGGCGTACTTATCTACGGAGAAGACTATCTCTCTGCTGCTGTTTCAGCCAAGCACCAGTTCCTCGCCTTTGTAGTCCTTTGAACCATCAGTGTACCAGTATCGAACTTGTCTAACCCCGATTCATTGGCGAGGTTACCCTCTGATCTGGATGATAAGACCACTTTAAACTTATTGTTGAAGAAGAATTTCCGTGGTCCTCTGTCCATTATCATATTGCCTTGGCTTAAATTTAGTGAGTCGACAATATCGAAGTCTCCGTGTCTAAACCAATTCTATGATGTCGTTTTAAACGCGACAGATATTACCATTAAATCCAGGAAGATTTAACGGTAAGATCGAGTTCCAACTTCAATATTTTAAGTGGCGTCGACCTTCTTACCTCTGTGATGCCTCTCGTAATCAATCCTTATAGCCTACTCAAAGCTAGAATTCTTCTTTTAAACTTGCATATGGGCCACCAAGCACTAGTTTCGTGCAACAATTTTGATCTTAGAGCCGCTGTATACAGCCAATGTAGCATCCTAGGTTTAAGACCCCAGGTAGCTTCAAAGGCTCTCCTGCAGGTCCAGAAGGTGGCTATAAAGCTCAGTTTCTTTGCTTGTAGGTGCCTACCCCAATTGAGCTTTGAGTCGAAGATGACTCCGAGGTATTTCTATCCTCCCCGGTGAGCTAATGGGTTCTAATGGTTTGACCTTATACCTATTCTTGAAGTTGGCTAAAACCGTCTTTCCAGGATTGACGGTTAGTTCAACTTTTCTCCACCATGCTTCAACCACACTGAGAACCAGCCACATGAGACCGGTAAGTGTGGCGTCGTCATCCAGAATCAATACGTCGTCCGCGTAGGCTTGTGTGTCTTAATCCATTGAGCCTCTTTAGAAGCTCATGTATTACAAATCACCACAGCGTTGGTGAGAGGACTTCACCCTAAGGGCGTCCCCTCATCGAGATACGGACTCCGCGTACTCCAGGTTGGTAGCTTAACTCGACCATCGTCATTTCTCGAAGGTCTGGCCAGGATTCTGTTGCCTGGCCATCTCATAGATACTGTCGAGTCCCCCAACATTCCTTTCTTGCCACCTCTAGTGTGCTTTTCTACCGTCGCTGGATCTCTTTGAAGTTCACTAGGTCCGCCGTGCTTCTCTTACGTCAGCACTTCCTGAATAGTTTCCTGACTTCCAGCCCAGGATTCTACCAGAGAACATTACTATGCTTCCGAGACCTATTTCTAGTTATTCTCGAAGGCACCCATGATGGCCTTCTTATTGGAGCACGCTATTCCCTCAACCGTCCGTAGATCATCCCGTGGTTTCGGAAGTCTCTCTTCCAGCTGCTTCAGGAAGCCCTCCCAGTTTGTCTTTCTGAGATTTATTCCATAATACCGAGTTCTTGAACGTCAGAACGCTCACTTTGTTCAAGAAGGCCAGTTCCGTAGAGGCCACATATTCGAGCAAATCGGGCCATACTGGCTTGCGTTAGCGTCACAGCCTATAACCACTTCTCGGATAATATTCTGGCAGTTCTGTATTAGTGCCCTCAACTCTTCAGAAGTAAGCAGAAGTAATTACTAGCAGTAGTACTGCTCCCGTCTCTAGCTTAACCGTGACTGTAAGTATCGTGAGCGCCGTGTGGCAGTGTCTCGACCAGATTTCTTCCTGCAAACCTTTTACGATTATGCAGGTTCTAATGCCAGATCCGGCAGCATGTCGACCTTCACGTTAAATAAGATGGGAGAGAACATCGTTTTCGATCGTCCGGCCTCATTGTTGCACGCGATACCTGACCAGTTGTACGTCTAAACGGCTGTGTGCATACCAAAGCAGTCTCTTACTTATTTCGTTCAACGGGACAAAATATAACGTTGTCAGATACTTTGCACCCGTTCTTTACATCCTCCTGCTGCAGCGCAGTTTTCAGAGTATAGTAATAGATATAAGGGACCAACACGGGCAACGCACACCATTCGAGTACGGAATACAGACCGTTACGCTATAATTCACACGACGCTTTTTTGTGTGGTCTTTTTAGCAAGATGCTCCCTTTTCTCATGAGCGGCGCAAAAGTCGTCGGTAAAGAAGCCGTTCGAGCGGGAATGAATGTGCTTTGCGACGTCACCAACAACGCTTTCAAATTCAAAGAAGCCATCAAGACGCGCGCACGCGAGTCGGGTACAAATCTCCGCAGGAAAGCAGCCGAAAAAATCAGCGAAATGGTGAAGAATCTGGATATAAGAGACGAGCTGCGAGGTAAAAGGGTCAGTAGTTCCGAAGCGTCACCGGTTAGACATTACATTCTCATGAATAGGGGGTGATGATTCACCCGTGTTGGTGGTTGGTACCCTGTAAGCAGCGAAAAGTTTCACATACGCGCGTAATCAAGAGAAAGAAAACCGCCGCATGGATATCTTTGGATCCCTGCAAGTTTAAAAAATGGCTGTCTTGCACTCGCACTCGGCCGAACTTTTTATTTTTTCTTGACCCGCTACTGAAACATCAACAGAGAGTAGTTTTTTATACTACAAGCCTATCGCCTTTGCGCTCTGACCAAGGTAAGCACGGGCCGCCCTGGATGGATCGCGATCCGACGCCACCGACTCGCGATCACGCTCGGCCCAGAGCAGCAATGCAAACAAAACAAAAATTCTAAAATTTTTGCCTCTGTAGGCAGCGCGGGAGATAACACTAAGCATTTGCAGCTGCATCGTGGGACGTCGATGCGAAAAACTTGTGGAAAATATTTCGCGTTTTCTTAAAAGCAGCCCCGTTACACTATATATAAATATAAATTTATTAGTAAGGACAAATTATCAATGAAACATACCTTTGATAATGGAGCAGATGAAATAACTTTAGCTTTAATTTTTGGAGAATTATATCCTGTTTGTATTTTATAATGAGAATTGTTTAATCCCTTAGATACACTGTTTGATGGTTTTAAAAATTGTTCACTTTTTCCAGATGCCTGAAAAATAAAATTAAGATATACAAATGAAATTACCTCTATACGTAGAATTAATTAAACAAAAATCAGAATTTTATGGATCTGTCGAACTATTTTTCTTTGTTTTATTTTATCAACGCAATACTTCGGCAATATGTATAATTCTTTCGTCAGCAATCAAAAATGGTCAAAAAGATATTTTACTTAGATTTGATCCACTCTTTTCTTATTGGGATATAGCTTTGAAAAAAGAGTAAAATTTTAATTCATTAAAGTATTAAATAAAAAGTTATTACTTTTATCTGCAGTTTGAATTTTTTTGAAGTTTTTGTTAAAGGATTGTAATATCAGTGTTTAAAAACCAATTCATGAAATATATACTACAGTACGATAGCATCAAGTTTTGAATATCGACTGCACGCGAGGGAGTAAAATGTAAATGATAGAATAATTTACTTAGATAAAAGAGTTTAAAATCCATAAGGAGTGAGGTTAGCTAATATACGAATTCCGAGTATTAGCGGCAGTGTCTTGTTGCAATTAGCCGCACTGAGCCAGACGCCTAGCAAATGGAGCGAGTAACGCAATTTCACCCGACAAAGGGGGGGGGGGAGGTAAGGAGCTACACGCTTACACACAGCCAAAGCGGAAATTTTGAACGCGTTAGAAACAAAATAAAATTGAAAATTATTTACGCGTAAAAGTTCGATATACTTTTATTTAAATTGCGAATTGATTCTGAAGAAATAAAAGAAAATTTAATCTCAAAATTCGTCTCGTAGGATCCTAGATCCACCCGCATTCGGTCAAAATATCCCAACGGTAAATAATGGAATACCGCAACAGCACAACCCTTTCGCACTCCCGACGATTCCTAGGCAACAAATAGTAAACAATCAGCCGCGAGGTATAGAGAAAATAATAAACAGCTGGAAAATAAAATTTAGCAGCTCAAATGATCATGTAGATGAATTTTTATTAAGAATGAGAGAATGCCAGAAAACTTCGGCACTGTCGGCAGCGGAAATGCTGCGTGCACTACCCCTAATACTATCTAAATCAGCGTTAAATTTATATCGAAATAAAAAATCCGAATGGACATTTTAGGATATTTTTTAACGCGATATAAAGAAACAATTCAAAACTAATGTTTGTATCACTTATCGTAGATTGGTTTTTAAAAAAAGGTTTACATCGATGTTAATGAGTAGAAGTCAATGTATTGTAAAATGTGCGACG
>JAXIUT010022964.1:0-17399 GCA_035586675.1 Eurytoma californica | reverse complement strand
TATTCTATTATTATAATTTTAACAATTTGTAAATATGGAATTTACAATAAAACTATTCTATATTCTATATTCTATATATAAAATAACATTGGTTATATTTAAAAAAAGCAATGAAAAAATTAAAAAAAAAGAAGAATTTAGTAACACTTTATGATTGTGTTTTCCATAAGCTTCATTAATAAAGATAAAAAAAATATCTAGATAATGTCGATGTACTATAATTATAAGACATATTGAAAAAAATTTATTACCTTCAATATTACCATGTTTAAAACTTTTGATAAATTAAATTATTAATAACTTTTTACAATATTTTGTTAATGAAATGTCATTTTTAATTATTGGCATAGACAATTCTATAATCTAAAATATCGTACTTATGCACGATAAAGCTTATGCGTTTGTAAATGTAACATTAATTGTTTAGATGATATCATTAAACAACATAGTTGAGATTATAATGTTATATTAAATATCCATTTCCATTACACATAAAATATTACGCAACTACCGTTTGCAGCTTCTATAACAACAGTCATTTACGCGTAATCGGTAACCGCTGTAAAGGCGCAATAATTGCTAAACCACCGCCGGTAACGAAAATTAGAAGCAAGCCTAATAACCCGCGAAATGGAACATCAAACCGAGCGCATTCTCCAAAGCGTGCGTTGAATAATTGAAAAGGCGGCCCACCAGCACCTCGCAGCGGGCGTTTTTCCCGCGGCGGTCACGGAAGGCCATCTAATTTTCCCGGGGTATCCCACCTCCTCCTCGTCGCAAATTTATGCCTCCCTCCCCCGCGGCGCATCACCCCCGGGGGGAGGAAAAAAGCCGAGCGGGAAAAACAAGGGAGATAATCGCGGACGCCCCGGGAGAAAAACGCGCGAACGAATTCGTGTGAAAAGGGCGGCGCTCGATTCCCGGCCGCCCGCGCGATGCATCATCGCCACCCCTGCTGCATCGGCCCGGCGACTCTCTCTCTCTCCTTCGCAGCATCTGTTTCCATGACGAATGCCGCACGCCACGGCGGTGGCCGCGCCTGCTCCAGATTCCGCTCCTTTTCGCGTCCAGGTGGATCGGCCACCCCCTACTTCTCTGTCTCCCTCTCTTTCTCTCCGTTCGGGGGGAGGGAGAAGGGGTACGAGCGATCGATGCGATGCTGCGCTTTTACGATCTCGCAGTGCCGATACGCGGCGGGGGTAGGACGGCGGAAATGAAGATGCGAGCGATGCGGTATTTGCGGTGTCGATGCCGCGGTGGAGGTACCCCGAACGATTTTCGATTTCTGTTTGGTGATTGCCTTTGGAAACATCGATCATTACGGTTAAGGAATTGAAAATTTATTTCACGTCAATTTAAAAGTGATAGTAAATAAAAAATATTTTAAAGTATTTTGTATAATTACGTAGAATGAATAAACTCGACTAAAAAAATTGTTATTTGTTAGTTACATGCAGTATTGCATCTCAAATTATAGACTAAAACTACTAAAACTATTTTTTCTCGAAAAGACGACCTCTAAATTTGAATAAGTGAAATTCATCAATTTGTACTTATTTAATGTTCATAGTCGTTCACTTATCCAAATCTAGAGCGTGGAAAGTGAAATTATACGGCTTTTCCTAAACGCTATATATATTTTTGAATTGTAGTTTAATTAATTTACTTCCTAAAATAAAGAAATGAAAATAAGTGAATATTATTCACTATTTAAAAGTGAACGATCATCTTGTTGGTTAATACAGAAAAGGACCCACATAGCATTTTTATGGAGTCGAAAGAATGGTTTATGCTGTGTCACGATCACGAATCTGCCCAGTTAATTAATTTATTGCTTCTACACTCGATCATCCCCACATGTTGCCAGAATAAAGATAAATAGTATAAAAGCACTCTAGAAAATCAATTCCGGGTGTAGCTTATCAGATAAAAGTTAATCAATAGAAGAAATGATCTTACTCATTGTTAGTCATTGAAATAATCGAAAAAGAAGAACAAAAACTGCAAAAACATTGATATTTTTCTACAAAATTCCCTCATAGAGTCATAAATACTTTAATTGAATAAAAACAATTACGTATTTACTCAGTCCTAAAACAACAAAGCCCAAAGATATTGTGCAGTCACGCTGACCATCGATTAAACGTAGGTAAGCACTTATCACTTTTACGCGTACCAATTAATCTCCCCAAAGCCCACTAGCCTCAGATAGCTTACATTTTTTGTCGAGAGCAGCTGCCCGCCGTAGTGCAAGTCTACCCTCTTGATTCATAATTCCCGGTATTTTGCGAAAACGCCGCGGCGAAAACACGCGCAGCTGTCGATCGCCTCGCGATAGAAATCTAGACGTCCGATGGTAGCCGCACGCAACGGGTATCTGCCTGGTGCTGCGTACGTATAATAGCGCGCTTTCTCAAACCCCCCGAAAAGCCATTGCACCGACATTCGTGAGAACATCGCGATCCAATAGGAAGATCACGTTGTTTACTGGACCGTTTGGGTGTGTGCACGCGGGGGGGAGCGATAAGGAATGAGCCGTAAGTAGCCGTAAATCATCGGTCGCATGCGGCGCTGACGTTACAGAGCCGACGGATAGCCCACCTGGTATGCAAGCGTATTTTATACGAATGTTTGCAGGTCTCCAGAAAAGCGCCTCCGGATGGTCGGACATCACCCTGTAACGACAATGTTGCTGTCCCGAACACCTGAAAGTAAAATTTATGTAACGTTCAGTGTAGGCTGCATTCGCTTTAAAACATTCGTAAAACGCGCAACATGTTTTTTTATTAAAAATAAAATATATCGAATATAAATATTGCTTTGATTAAAAAAAAATTAGCTTTAAATAAAAGCGCTAAAATTCGTTTATTTCATGCCAGTAAATTGTAACCGTAAAATTTTTGAAATACTAAAGGATAAAATTCTGCGCAGTGTAACATTTAAATTTTTATTTAAAAATCCAGCGTGCACGAAAAGCGCAGAAATGTCTCTTAAAAGCTCTCAATAAAGCTTTTATGGATCATACTTCGTGAAATTGAAAAAAGTATTTGTAAAATATTCAGCAGCCGCTTCGTAACACTAGAAAGTATTTTAATAAAAGACTTATAAATAAAGTAACGAGTCTATAAAACACTTCAACGATTTCTAGTGCATCAATAACGTTATGGTCACACAAAGGAACATCGCAATTAATATTAGGAGATTCCAAAAGACGTCGCACCCCACGGACAGCAGGTCGTCATCTTGAATTCTTAAAAAACAATTTGAAGCGTTAAAGCGCGGCTTTTAGAGCGCAAGCGAGGAGGGTGCCCCATTGAAAAGGTGGGTGCACTCTGCGCGCGTGAATGGATTTTCGGGTGGTTCGTCGCGCGCGGGGAGTCGAGATTTTTCGCCGCGAGCTATGAAGAGCTGCGGGTCTCTCTCTCTCTCTCTCTCTCTCATTCTCTCTCTCTCTCATTTTCTCTCTCTCTCTCTCTCTCATTTTCTCTCACTTATTTTCTCACTCTATCTCTCTCGTTCTTTCTCTCTCAAATGAGAAAACCTCTTTCCCGCTTGCTCTCTCTCTCGCTGTAGAGCATTTGTCCGCCTGGCTGGAGTGGAACTCCCGCGGCTGCGTCTGGTATTTTTCAGCGAGCGGCGCCGCGGGTTGTGCAATCTTCCGCGAGACACGGCGTGGAGAGAAAAAAAAGTGCCGCGGCGTAGAGCTTTGAACTTGGGGCCTCTGCCGTTCATTATCGCGCTTTTAAAGCCACCGCTCACGGCACCAGGATTGCTTTCATTAAAAGTTTACACCCCACGGGAGAGCTTACTTTCTCGTTGACTTTTTGTTGGGCAAACACCGATTCGCCGGTGCATTATAGGAGAGGCGACGATTAATTATAATGTTCCTGGTTGAATTCCTTTTGCGCGATGAGCTGATTGCTGCTGTACATAATGATTCTGCGGTAGAGACGAATAATTATGTATGAAATCAATTTAAATTTTGAAAAAATATTGCGGACTTCTGATTTAATTAGATAAAGAATGAAAAATAAACAAATTAAATTAACTTTTTTTTCATCAATGCGGTGCACTTCATAGCTTTGCGGTACTAGTACTGTTAGCCAGTAATATCTGCAAGTAATAGTTGTCTCTCTGGTTTTATCCTGATGTTTTTGAATATATAAAGAAAAAAATTAATCTTGAGTATTGATTCCTATTAAATAACTAAACCAACACGAAAAATCGAATTGAGAATACAATTGAAAATGATAATATCGCTGAAGAATATTTGACAAGAAAATTGCACAACAGCATATTTTAGAACGTCCTGTAATAAATATTTTATTTTTATCATTATTTCAGATTTTAAACAGTTTAATTAGGCTTGCATATCTTTGATCCAAATTGCTAATACATTATTATTCAGCAATTTAATTTATCATTTTAATATAATATAAGCTTATTTCCTTACATCGACAATTACATTCACTACCAAAGTAGTCGTTAATCTACTGCGAAAAAACTATAATTACCAACATCTGCATACAATTATAATCAGGCCCCCGTACAGAATTTAAATTACCCCTCCACCGAAATTACTAATTATGTACGTCGCCGAATCTGCATCGAGATTCACGATTAATTTTCGGTTACCTTTTTTGACACTTGGCCCTGCAGCTTCTATTTGCCTGTACCTACACCGGCGTTAGATGAAAAAAGGGGGCGGCAAAGCAAACGCGCGGTGGATGCAAAGCACACAGAGGGTGCACCCGTATAATATATGCCCCGGAATCATAATTGTTCGCAGCCCATATTTGCCGAAGGTATTTGAGGGTGCTTCGCGTATCGCACATCACGATCCTATTCCCCCTTAGTCCGGCTGCACTTTTTCGACTGCCCGAAAACTGACTCCCTCTTTTCTTTTTATGAAACCATCACAGTGATGCAGTCAGTCAGGACATTGTGGGTTTTACTTGGAATCTTTAACTGCCTAATATGAAATTTTGCTTCTAAATTTTTTTTATATTTATTAATTAATATTCTGAAAGACTGTTAGTTCTTTTTAACCGAAAATATGCAAAGAAAACAAGAAGATAGAAAAAGATAGAAAAATTAAAGAATAATAATAAATAAATAATAAGTGTAAATGGAATATTTTTTATGAATGTTTTTATAATTTTGATTATAAGGCTACTCTTAATATTAACATATGTTATTATTTTAATTTTACATAAGTTTCCTTTGTATTTTGTTTTTCTTTCATTTACTTCTTGTACAAATATATCCATTTCTGCAAATTCAATCACGTATTCTAAATCACGTAGAATACAAGGCACTGTTACTTCATGGCTAACCAGACGATTAAATACAAATATTCTCCCCCAGTTTCTGGGTTCGATCTAATTGTCTGCACATCTGTGTACAATACAGCCTATTCTGGCTAAATCCTACCGCTACTTAAATGGCATACATGTTTCTGGCAGTTCTGTTTTTCGTCATTGTTCAAAAGTAAACTATTTTTGTTCAATTTCGTTCGAATTAAATATTGTTCTAAGCTTATTTACAAAATAAAGATTGTAGTAATTAAATTGTAAATTTTGAAACTAATAAATCGGCGCATTATCATTATTTTTTGTGAGATATACAAAATTTGGTGTTGGTACTATTATATTGAGTCATACCATTATAATATTTTTAGATAAATAAAAAAAATGATTTTAGTTGAAATCAACTATCTGAATATGAATAAGTGAAATTCGTACGAATAATTGAATTTATACTTATTTAACGTTATAAGTAGTTCGTTTATGCGATAAGTGAATGGATGGTGGAGTGAAAGCTGATACCACCGTTGAATGAAAAACGGAAAAAATGAAAAGATAAAGTGCATACTTATTTCTGCTTGGACAAAAAAATGCACTAATAAAGTTTTACACGGTGGATAAGCTCGTGCACCGCGGATCGATTCGTTTATTTTTAAGAATTTCCCAGGAGAGATAACGTTACATAAAGAGAGCAGCATTTCACAACTGCAGGAAGCAGTCCCTTTTTCTAACTTGCGGTCGGATCGCCCGGTTGAAATTCTATATTTACGAATTCGGTATCCTTCACAGACGCTTTACTCCCTACTGGTTCACATTACTCCTGAAGCCGTTCGCATTGTTTCGCAGCTCTCACTTCTAGATTTTAAAATAACTAAAGGCTTCTTTATGAAATATTTTTGCTTCTTTCATAAGCTACAAGGTACTTATCCTTAAAAATTGTCATAAAATAATTCTTTTTATAAGAAAAGTATTTTTAAAAGGTAAGTTTTGAAGGAGTGAGAAATTAATTAAAAAGACATTCATGCAATTAAATTGTAAAAAATATCTTCAAAAGCAGCAGTTTTAAATAAAATAATACAATTAATTAATCATTATCAAAATATTGATTTACATCAGAACAAATTAATTCTTAGTAATTTTTCTATATCAATAAAGCAAATTACAACTGTCAGAAAAGTGTTAAAACCTAAGTAACTACAATAGAATATTAAAATTCATTTTTATAAAATAATATTTAAGGTTATTTTAATGTGGGTAAGAATTTTACATTTTTCATGTTCGGACACTAATGTTGAAATCACTTTATAATAAAAAATCTATTTTCTAAAGCATTTTAAAAACTATTTAAATGTTCTTCAAATAAACTAATAAATATTTTTTAAATTATTTAAGTTTTAGCACATTGCTCAACCCTTAATACTCGAAAAAATGTTAATTAAATATCACAATAATCATAAGGTCATCAGATGAGATAATTTTTAGAATCAAAACAAGCAAGTTTACGTATGCGTACTATAATTTTCGCGAATAGAATAATAAATCAACTAAAAAAAAAAATGAAGTGTCAAATCCTTTACCTGCGATTGAGAGTACTCCTAAAGTCAAGCCGCTCATCATCGTCGCCGACGTCGCCGGCGTAAATGCTCCCCAGTTGTGCCCTCTTCGCCTGCAGTAGCCTGATCATGGCCATCAGGGACTTGGTCTTGCACCAGCTCTCGCGGTCGTAGAGGCAGGCGTCGGTGCGGTTCGGCAGGTACCTCGCCTCCAGGACGAAGAGGAAGGAGGCGAGGGAGCGACAGGTGAGCCGCACCAGGGTCGCCGAGCACGTCTGCTCCTCGACGATATCCAGGAACTGGCCGCGGCCCAGCTTCATGCCGGTCAGGTTCCGCGTGACGATCTGCCGCATGCCCGAGGCGCGCGGCGCGCCCCCGCACACACACAGCGCCAGGAGGAACGTCAACAGTGCTCCCCGAGACATCTTCGTCCCGGTTTCTCATTAGGGCTCTGGAAACAAGTTTTTTTTTTATTTTATGATGAAATAGAGCGATGATTGGTGGGGGGTGGTTTACAATGAGTTTGGTGGTGAGCGGAACGTTAATAGCTTGCACGTGTCGTTGCGGCTTGAGTTATTGGAATCAATTAGATGGTAATGGCGAGATTAATAGTGTTGCTTTCCGGAGAAACCACCTTTTTCCGTGTTTTAGAGCTGTTTAACGTTTGCATTAGAATGCACGGTCGATTATGAGGTCTCTAAGTGTCATTGTAATGGCTTAATTTAATTTTCGAATAAAATATTTTTCTGGTCTTTATAAAGTGATAAAAATTATTTCGATTTTACCTAACACTTTAACATTTTTTATACACAAGACATTGAAGTCTAAGTTCAGGATGCACAGTTATTTATGCAGATATTGCGAACGTATATAACTTTTATATAACAATAAAAAAAAATAATTTACCTCGAATATGGTAGGTTATTAATTATTGTTGAGTTTTCGGGGAGACGAACATTTTTTGACTAATTCTTTTATTATTACGCCCTCTCTCCTGTTCTGAACCGTCCCGAATCATGATTCGTGCTGAAAAGGTTCTTCTCCCTATGAATATTATCACTATTTTATATACGAATTGTGAGTAAGTGTATATATATTAAAAGTGTGACCTAATCTGATTGAACTTCCTACGTAACTTTAACAGTCTTTATATGCCATACCCTTTATCAGTACACAATAAAGAAAGTTTTTAAAAGATTAATTCATTTTTGTGTACATCACTGCATTATATCTAACTACGCCTACATAATTCTTTAACTGTGCAAGAATGAATATAATCCAAGTAATGTTTCAAACAAGAATAATCATAAATAACCATTTGAAATCAAAAGTAGTTCCTTTTTCGCTTAAATTGAACGATTTTCACTCTTTCTCTAGTATTTTTTAAAATAAGTCAATTAAAATTTTATTTACCGCAGGTTAAAATAGATTTATTTAAAAACTTTAATAAAACACGCACAAAAAGTGAACGTTCTGCATGTCTGCGCATCAAAACAAGAATTATTTTTAACCCCTCTCTACTTAAAACCTCCCGATCGAGCAGCAGCCCTGTCCATTGTCTAATTCCATCCCGCAGCTTATCTCGCGCGGGCAGATAACAATATAAAATTCCGGCTGGGTTGCGCCGGCGCGCATAAAATTCGACCGCTCGTCGTTTTTAAAATAAAAGACCGAAGCGCGCGCGCGGATTAAAAGGCGATTCGGCGCACTCGAGATATGCCTCGAGTGGGTGCACTCACGAGCCGCCCCCCGATTGCGCGCATCAATCGCCCGGGCCGCTTCGTGGTTTCTTCGCCGACGATAAGCGCGCGAGCGCGGCGCGGGTGACGCGCGCGCGGCCGATAGGGGAAAAGAGGAAGAGCGCGCGGCACACTCGAGCCTCGCGCGCTCCTCCCCGGGGGATGAGGAACTGGAGAGGCTTTCAGAGCAGAGCGGACGTATAATTGATGGCCGGATAGGAGTCGAACGCGAGGCTTTTTTGCTGAATGTCTTTACGCGCTCGTTTAGATAGTTGAACGCGATCGCGAAAAATGCGGGATAATGTTAGCGATGAGATTTTGCGCGAATGGTTATTTTGTAGGAAATAATCCTTTATTTTTGGTTTTTAAAGTTATTTAATAAATTATTGCAGGATGAAATAAATGAGATTATGACCTATGCATTGTAATGGAAATTGCGAAAATGAGGTTAATGATCGGGACGATCTTTGGTTTGGTTTTATGGTATCAATATCGAATTACTTTTTCATTTTTTTTATTATTTATTCAGCCAGATTTAATCAGATTAAAGTAATCTCAAGCTAAACAGTTAAACAGTAAATAACAAAGAATATTTAAATCTACATGACTAGTTCATACCTTTATTTTTTACTTTTTTATATTTTATTTCGTTATTATTTTAAAGATTGATTAGTAATTGATTAGTGCGGCAAATATCGATGATACCATCGCAGTGATTTAAAAATAGGATTTATAAACACTTTTTTGTTTTAAAATTCCAAGAACAATTGGTGCTTAATATAAAGAGGGTTTTCCCTTTTCTTTTGACTTCCACTCGAAACTATTGCTTGTATAAAAGCAGCTGATTCTTTTGCAACCTGTTAGAATCACGAGTCCAGAGAAAGCAAACAAACCGATTTAAGAAAAAATATACTCCATTTATAAATAGCGCGCAACTTCATCCGAAAAGAAAGAGTGCGAAAAATGCGGAATTTAAAGTTTTAATAATGGTTCTACGAAAAATAAAATCTAAAGATTCTGTTAAAAATTTAAGTTTCTCAGATATACGTGACATAAAGTTAACGTGACAAATCAAGGGTCTTAAAATAAATTTGCATTTGCTCCAGTACCTTACGCAAGTTATGTATGTAAAATACGGCATTATATTCTGGAGCGCGAATAGGGTCACATACCATATTGTACGAGTTTTAATAAAAGTCATAAAAATATATTTATACTTCCGAAAGCGATATATGTCACTGTAATTGAATGGGATTCGTTTATTAGTAAATGGGATTTGAATGGGAAAAAGAAAATGAGAGCTTTTCTATTTGAAATCTCTATGCGGTCATAAAAGTTATGATTAGAATGGTATTTCCATTCATTGTATGTATACCGAGTCATCTATTAAGTCAACGATGAATATCCGTCGTTACTAAAAATTGTTATTATAAATTTTCATTTAAGATTTAAATTTATAAATAAAATGCTCAAATGTAATTAAAAACGTAATTAATAATTGCATTAAAAATGGTCAAATTAAAAGATATATTGTTGAAATAATATAAAGTAAATAATTCACTGCAAGTTAACAAGAAAGAAAGTTAAAAAATCGTGTTTATTTTGTGTGCCTATCATGTTCCACTTATCATTTATACACAAAGTAAGCCCGCGAACGAAGTAAGTCAAATAAAATCGGAGAAGAAAAAAATTGACATCTAAAAATACGATACTAAGTCCACACGCTGCTTACGCACGCCTCGAATTAAAATGTCCCCCTCCCCCGCGATCGACAATGTACCCCTCACCTCATCGACATATAAACCCCGCTCGCGGCACAAACTCGACTCCGTCACAGTCCACTTGGAGCGAATGCACCCCGAATATTTGTTTACCGCAGCCGCCGCCGCGTCCCCGCCCCCGCGCGACCGCAAAAAAGGCGTCGAGGAGGAGGATAAAAAAACCGGAGCGTTTCCCGGATTTTCTCGGTGGCTGCTCGCCGGTGATTTATTGGATGCACGCGCCGGGAATCGGGGGCAGCTGCGCGCGCGCGCGAACCCGAGCCGGGAGTACTTACTTGCTTCCGGGGGTGGGGGTGTGGGCGCGCGCTCAGAGGCCTCGTCCAGCGAGTGTCGCCCGGCGATTCCTCCGCCGCAGCAGCCGGCCGTCGCTCATCCCCGCGGCGGGTTTGTTGCTCCAAGCGCTGCTCGCCGCCGATTATCAATCACTTTATCTGGCTTACCCGCGAGATCGGGCCAAGGCTGCCTTGGAATAATATACTCGCCACTAATAAATACACTTTTCACTCGCTCCGGATATTCGGCGCACTTCTTTTTTTATATATAACGTATACTTTAGATTCGTATAATAAATATATTTTTTTAACGCACACTTTTGGTATATATATTATATTATGTTAATAAATAATCTTTGTGTAAAAGTGCATATAAATTAGAAAAAATACTTCGTTAGAAAAATATACAAGTATGTTCGTAGGTGTAGAAAAATCACGGGCTTTTCACCAAACGTCACAGGACATAGTTCCCGCGGAGTATCCGCGCACTTTGATGGAAGGCCGGTGTATTCCGCGCGGCCGACCGCGACTCCGCGGCACCGGACACCGCGCACCGGTTCGCCTCAAGCTCGCAGAACCGCCGAGGCATGAGTGCGGCACCGATATCCCGACCGCCGCTGCGAAAGCTCAGCCGCTTAAAAAGAAAAACCTCGAGAGACCGAAAAAAAAATAATAAAAATAGGAAAGTCGCGGCGCGAGCGATCGTACACTTTCGCGACTGTTTATCTCTTTCTCCTCCGGTCGCGGAAGAATTTGGCGCGTGGGTGGGTGGTTGTGTGAGTGTGTGTGCTCGCGGCTGGCTGGTGCGTCGGCCACTGGCGGGCTCGCCCTCGCCGCGACTTTATACCCGAGGCGCGCCGGCTCGAAAAGGGGGACGAGCGCGCTTACACACCGCGCCGCGCTGGAGACCGAACTGAGGCGAGGCGGAGAGATCCATCCATCCCCCGGGCCGCCGATCGACGCGATCGCGCCGCCGACTCGTGATGTGTGCGCTTTGTGCGCCTATAAGGGGGAGGGGGGAGCGCGCCGAATTTTAATGGACGCGAGCCCCTGGGTCCCCTCGGCGTCGCACGTCAGGTATCGCGCCGGGGTCCGGGGTGCTGCCGCCGGTGGCGCGAATTTCGCTCGTAATGCGAAAATGATTAATTCGCTCGGTGTGGGCTTCGCCGATCGGGCGCGGGCAAGGTTCCCGGGGTGACGTCGATCGAACGCCTATTTTATTAAATGACGCGTAATGCGAGTTATTTTTGGTGGTTTACGGTCGGCGTTTATTCGCACCTTTAAAAGATCATTTATTATTTTCAAATTGCCGAAAGTTACTTAGAAAAATTCAACTAAAATTTTTTTGAATCAACTTTAACTATTTAATTGATTTAACATTTAGTTCGATTAACCGAAGTTTTAGTTAAATTAACTAAATATTTTAATTAAATCGATTTTTTAACTTAATAATTTCGTTAATTCTACTAATTATTTAGTTAAATCGACTAAATTATTTTTGTAATAAGGAGTCAACGAAATTTTTGTTAATGTTATTTAATTTAATTTGTTTCGCAGTATGTGAAATCTGTAAGATATTTATTAAATAGTAGTTATGGAATTTTATATTAAAAATATTAACTAGTAGGTATATTTTACTAATACATTATCGCATTACGGAAAAGACTGTTCTTTCATTATAAAAAGTCAATTGACTTTAAAATTATTTACCAAATTTTTATAACAATTATGACGCAATTGAATAAGCTTGCAAGCAACTTTTACCGAACTGGTCATTTGATCTCAAGAATGAAAAATTCTCTCCAACAGATCTACAACTTTCTGCAAAAAAAAAAAAAAAAAAAAAAAAAAAAAAATTAAAGGTTACGAGAAACAATAAAAGCAATCCTCGCAACCAGTTTTAAAGTGCAATTATGTAATTTTTAATAGATCAAAAAACTGTGAAATAGCCATTGGAATGAAAGATTTATTTTTAAAAGATAAAATTAACTTTCTATTACCAAGTAGTTTTATAACATCTTCAATATAGATATAGTACAGCCAACTGAAAAAAATGCTATCACATATTTCTTGTTCGCACGCATGCAATGCAAAAAGAACTATGCGAAAGAAGTATAAGATTGTTACACGCGCAGTAGTATACCGCGATCGATTCGTTTATTTTTAGTGCACACTATGTTTCGTTCGCGATGTTTCCCCTCTGGCCCCTTTCTCCCAGGCCAACTCTCACCTGCGAAAAATCATCCAGCCCGAAATATTTCCAAAACACGGAAAACCTGCCGCGTCATCATCAAACGACGATTTTTCAGCGCCCCCGGGAAAACGGCGACAGCATTTTTTAATGCCACTTTCACGCCGATTCTCTGCGCGCGCTCGGCTATCTTTGTCTACACGCACAGCCCGAGCCGGCTCCCTATCCCGTATCCGTCTGTCGTGCGCATTTCCGCGAGCGAGCAGCCGGCCCGGCGATGGGACCACCCCTCGACACGTGTGCGCGGGGCCCTCGGCGCGGAGGTACCGGGGAGAGAAAGAGAGAGAGAGGCGGACAGTGGCTCCGGACGCCGCTTTATTATTCCTCAACCCCAACGTAAATCCCGCATTCCCCTCCCCCGTTTCGGCGAGCGACGCGCGACTTATCCTTCCACGAGTGCATTTCTGCCGTGTGTCTCTTGCTCTCGTTCTCCGGCCTTTTGTGACGCCTCGGCGTGAAACCTAACGGGTTAATTTTTCATCCCAAAGGGGATGCGACTTGCCCGCGACGAGACGTCTCTTTCCTTTTTTGTCGAGGCAGGATTTTGCGGGTTGGTAAGCCGGAGGTCATTTCGTTATTGATACTCTGCTATAGCAAGTGGATTTATTCATGTTTCGTTACTTTAATTATTTGCTATTCTGCGTTTTGTTAATTTTTGCAACAAAAAGAATCTATAAAATGTGTAGAAAATTTGCAATTTATTAATATAACTCAATTTATTAATAAACTTATGAACAAATTTTGCAAATACTAATGCATGCAGAGAGATAACATTCTTTTAATGAAATAAGGGGTATTCAGTTCGATGTGACAAATTTCAACCAAAGCTTTGCGGTTTAGTAAATAAGCCCCGGGATTTAAATGAAATGCGTCCAATTTGGTTAAAAGAGATTGATTCTTTTACGTATTTCTTTTTACAAAAACTTGAACTTAAAAAACACTTCCATATTTTTTAAAGTATTTTGTACAAGCGTAATTTATTTTAAATATTAAATAGGTGCCTTCTTTTTAACATCAACATTTTTTTTAGTAACATGTTTCACACTAAATAAGACATTTCATTATAAGTGGCACTTTTTATTACATTTCCCTATATTAACCATGTTTGTCACGGATGTTACAAAAAAATGTCCTAGTTACTAATAGCATGTATACACTCGGTTTCCTATTTCCGTATTCAAATCACGCCATAAAAATTATCCACTCGCCTAGTGAGCCACTTAAACGCCACTCCTAATTTTACCGTTTTTACCGTAAAGTAGGGGTCTCTCCCCCTGAGAGCCGGGTCCTTGAGGCCGCACCGCCCTGTTTACCTATAGGCCTAATTTACCGAAAGCATCTCGCGGCGCTGACGTATACGAGGACTTTCCGGAGCGCCGGCCCCGCAACGCGCATCCCCGACGCATAACTCTCCCCGGCGAGAGGAGCGCGCTTATTTTTACGCGGATGAAAGCGGAAATTTTCGAAAAAATCCCTTTTCCCCGCATAAAGCGGAACAGGCGGCGCGGACATTCCCGGGCCCTTCGCGGGCCATTGTGCCGCGTCGGGAAAATCCGTGAGCGGGCCTGCATTGTCGGTCTTTGAGATCCGGCGGAGGAGAGCGAGGCCCATTCACGCGTCACGCGTGTGTGTGTGCGCGCGCGCGCAAAGACGCGCATCTGCGGCGAAGTCGGGCGGAAAAGTCGCCGGGACGAGGGTCCCGCCTGCGACCAATCGCCGGGTATTTTTCGACGGAGCTCGCGGCGAAGATAAAGGACGCGAGATCCGGCGAGTGTAAATCAATTAACGGAGGCCAGGGGCGAGGGAAGCTCGTGGACGAGACCGTAAGAAGGCCGCAAAAAAACAAAGCGATGGTCTACGAAAAGGCGTACTTCGGTCTTTAGTGAAGCAACTTTTTTCCGCCGGCTGACGTCATGGGGCTGGGGGAGATTAAGTGGCGTCGTGCGCTTCGCGTTTAATTCGATGGCGATGAATTGTTTCGAAAGAGAGTGAAAAACTTGCGGCAAGAACGAAAAGTTCAATTAACGCCAAAAAAGTGGGAAGTTAGTAAAAGTAGTAAGGGATCGTAAAAAGATCCAATTTTACAAACGAGCCTTTCCATAAATTTAGCACTTGCCTCTTTCAAAGTATTTTAAATAAGACTGTAGTCCAGTCTAATTGA
Organism: Eurytoma californica; assembly: GCA_035586675.1. Taxonomy (NCBI): domain Eukaryota; kingdom Metazoa; phylum Arthropoda; class Insecta; order Hymenoptera; family Eurytomidae; genus Eurytoma; species Eurytoma californica. Next base: position 2,336 of record JAXIUT010022964.1, on the reverse strand, counting down.
CTACGAATAAATAGGTCAACAATATTTGACTAAAACTAGAGAGGCTTTAATTACATCTGTTTCCAATCAAGTTACAAAAAATCTCCTGGTAGAGGCTATTAGAGGCAAGCATTAAAAACTATGTTAGGTCTATCAGATGTATAGCGTATTAAAAAGAAATTTCTTTCAAATGATATGAAAAATGTAAAAAAAATTCTTGTTCTCACTTTCAACGTAAGTACAACATACAGCTTTGAAATAAGAGGAAGGGTAGATCGTTGGGTCAGTAGAAATTTTGATTTATATTCAGATTTATGATTAGAAACTTAAATCATTATAATTACAAAAGTTATAATTAAAAGAGACTACAACGATTTATTCACGACAGATTCAATAAAATCTTTGTGAGCGAAAACATTGGTGTAAACTGTAGGAATATCTTCAGCACACCTACCCTCCTCTACGTATGAAGCAACCCCCACAACTTCACCGTTAGCAACTATCGGACCACCACTGTCACCCTGAAAATTAAAAATAGAAAATTATAACAACTTTTCGTTAGTAATCAACTTTTTCGTTTCAATCAATTTTTTTTCTAATTACCCTAAAACACATAAAAAAATTTACTCACGTGGCATGGTCCCTTCCCAATGGTTCTGAATGCGCAAACTTGATGATAACGAAGTTCACGAGATACGAAGGCTTGGCACTTGTTACTCGGCAACAAGACAACTCGAAGCTTTTGTAACTGTCTACCAGTGTTGAAGTCCCATTTTGACATCTTACCCCAACCGGCTGCATAAGCTACTTCATGGTATTGAACATCATGGCTTGGGAGCTTAATTTTTTGCGTGAGCTTATCAAAAGTTATCGGTTTTTTAAGCTGTAAAAATTTGTTTACATACATTATTGCGCGGTTTGAACGAAAATTCAAATAGAGTTTAAAATCATTAGGTTTATAGACGGTGTTCACCAATTGTATATAAGGAGACAGTAATAAAAATTTAATAAAGTATGATGCATCTGCAAATAATCACGAAAATCGTTGAATTTTTTTCTAGGCACCTGGTCAATACTATTATCCCTCTAAAGTTGAATAAGTGAAATTTCACTTAAATAAGATAGTGAACATTCACTTATTCTAAGTCAAAAGTCTTCCTCGTAATACAATAAGTGGAAGATATTTCACGTTAAATAAATGACTATTCACTTATTTAAGTGAAATTTCACTTATTCAACTTTAGAGGGATTGTATACTGGTGAGTTGAACGCAAGAGAAATTTAATTGTTTGAAAAGTAACTTGAAAATTTCGACCTTAAAACCCGCTCAACAGTCTAACATCAATGATTTTAGCGCGACCCTCACAAGCTCTTCCCTGCGGTGAGCAGCCACTCTTATAATTTTCAACTCACGGTGATAATGGCGATGTCATTGAAGATCCTCCTATCGAACATATCATATTCGGAATGAGCTTCAAATGCAAGTATTTTATATGCGGTCCCTTCTTCATTTGATTTGCTAACTCCACTGTGAATCGTAAATTCGTGCAAGTTATGGACATAAAAACCGTCTACGCAATGAGCAGCTGTCAGGATGTGTCTGTCGCTAATTATGGAACCACCGCAAAAGTGCTGGCCGTCTTTTCGAAGTGACACGAGATAGGGGAATTGTTTTATCTCGGCATTTTCACCTCCTATAATTTTAGGAACCCAAGCAGCATTGATGCTTCCTGTAATAGTAATAAGAATATTCTATCGGTGGTGTCCGGCATAAAATGAGATAATATTGGATTTGACTGCATTATAGCGATGTTTATTTTTGCTTTAGAAGCATGTTCACATTATTTTTCTTTAAATAATTTTTTGAAGCCAAAATCGTGCAAAAATTAAACCGCTTTCGAGCTTTAAAATATTTTTTACTTAAACAAGAATGATACACAACAAAAATGATGCACAACTCTTTAGTATAAAATAACTAACAATTTAAGACCAATTGTATTAAAATCCACCAAGTTCTGCACCGGATCTGCAGATTACCGTAAATTAATTAATTAATTTTGAAATAGTCATATCATTGAATATGATAGGTTTAGCAATTTTTCGAGGGGCTCTTTTTACCACAAAATTGAATATATTATTTATTTTTTCTACACATCTTTAGTAACTGAAATAAATATAGTATAAACAAAGGACGCTTGGAGCTACAATTTTGTAAAAGTGACTCTGACTCTTCCCAACAACTTATAAAGTGGTAAACTAGTAAAGTGGTGTAGTCTGTATCACTTTATATGATGCTGGAAAGGGTCAGAGTCACTTTTTCAAAATTGTAGCTCCAAGCGTCCAAGAGTTATATAAAA
>JAXIUT010022953.1:0-17400 GCA_035586675.1 Eurytoma californica | reverse complement strand
GCTCAGGTTTTCCCCTCGGAGGTTTTCCCTGAGTCACAGGACATGGGGTCCTGGGCAAATGCGGGGAGTCGGGGGGGAGGGGGGTATTGTAGAGGTCTGCCGGCTCAAAAAATAGGAAAAAAGAGAATACTTAAATAAATTTGATATGTACAACTCTTCGATCAAAGAACACATAAAGTATGAACAATTTAGGACCAATCCCACCAAAATTGATTTAGTCGTCGAATTTCCAGGTGACGGCAGGTCTAACTTTTTTATTCAATTTAGACCTCAAATTATAAAAGATATCAGAAAGGACCTAATAAATTAAATATACAAATTTATGACTATAAATGACTTTAAATAGATAGTAGGTAATATTTTCAATGAATAAATATTATAGTTAGCAAAATTAGGAGTACTTATCTAACAGCGTATTAAAGCCCATGTAAATGATGAGTTTTCTTGAAAATTAATTTAAAACTTTTCAGAGTTCCTATTTAATCATCTAATTGAAGCAATCAGTATCATGCTTAGTATTGATTTTGATTACTTTGTGATTATCAAGCCTGGACAATGAAGAGGTTAGAAATAACTCATAATAGTAAAATAACTATGCATAGTGCAATGCGCATGCGTCACCAGGATTCTAGGGACATTCTAGGGATTTTTCTTTTCTTTAACATTTTAAACTTTTACATTTGTTTCAAATGTTTTATAGGTGCAGAATGATACGTAAAATAAAAGAAAATCGAATTAAATGAAAATCTCTGTTTTTCACAACTTAAAGGTGTTGGACCGCCTTAATTTTTTTCCTAAAGAAAAAACAGTCAAACTCCTAGTGCTACCCTTGGACCTAGTCTAGGTACGCGCAATCCCAGTTTGAGGGAGTAGACTTTGTTACTCTTCTAGGCGCATCCATTCACTTGGACGCGACAAACGCCAACTCAGAGCTTCGTCAATGCAAAAAAAAATTCGGGAGGTGATCCTGTAGACGATGTCCAGGAACGCCCTCAGAACGACGAGAGGTCATCTGCAAGGTGGCCTACTTTGGGCTTCGTCAATGCAAAAAGATTCGAGGGGTGTTTTACACTTATTATACGTATCTAATTATATGTTTACCACTAAATATGCTTCCTCTATTATATTAAAGTGTTAACGTTTTCTCCCCGTCCTATGCATACCCCCGTTTTTTTTAAAAACGCCCCAAAAATAGGAATGCAGACCGGAAACGAACCGGAATTGGACCGTGGTCAAAGGAAATTGTCCGTGATCCATCAAAAATCAATTTCAATATATTCGAAAAAAAGCCGAAAATGCACAGACATAAATTAGTTTATTAATGTATTTCTTCCCCCCCTTTTAAATTATTATTTTTTTTCTTTACCTCTGGCGTTACTGGCATTTACAGGAATACGGATCAGAACTGGACCGAAATTGGATCGTCAGTATTTCACAAGTTTATCAGAAATCCCTCTTCTCCCCCTTTGCAACCCCCTACTCGCCTTCCGCCTGACGTCACTTCTAAACTTAAACTGAATTTTTAGTAGTGATAGACCAGAGATCAATTATTTTTTATAGGGTATTAATTTTTTTAATGCATTCAGTGAAAAGTGCATAATGGATTCAGTGAAAAGTGCATAGTGCATTCAGTGAAAAGTGCATAATGCATTCAGTGAAAAGTGCATAATGCATTCAGTGCATAGTGCATTTTTTCCCAAATGTACAAAAATAAAAATAGTGTTAAATAAATGCAATTACCCGACAAGAAATCGTCTCAGGGCAATAGTTAGGACCCTTTAAGGCAAGTGATCAAAATTTTTGAGGTCCCTATACGGCTAAAACGGCTGCAATGAGGTGCATATCAGGGCCTTATCATTATAGCAATTGAAGTTCTGAAACTACTACGTCAAGTATTGAACGGTTATAGCTTAGGTGAATATTATAACCGCAAGATAACCACATGACTCCGTTTATGTCACTTGTTTTATATGAAATTGGGCATTAGTACGGGAATCGTCAGGTGATTTGCAGGTTACCGAGATTTCACGGTACAAAGACGAGGCCCTGATCAACGCCCCATTACATTTCATGCCGGGGCCATGGACGGTGCCTCTAGTGGGGCCTCGTTAATTTGCCAGGCAGCCTGAGCAAGTTTCTGGTCGGATAAAACCGACACTTTGGCAGAGTGGAAGAGCAACTTTCGGCGCTGTTACTACTTGGATGGGTGACCGCCTCGGGTGTTGCCGCTTTCCTGATCTCTTAGGTGATGCTCCACACTCAACAAAGTGAGCGGGAGATGGCAGACTGACAAATTCGGTGCCCAAGCCTACGAAATGTGACCTGGATATCAAATTTGGGCAGTTTCAATGAATCGACCACTCCGGGGCGGGTTTTCCTAATCGGCATTTATCCCTTCGGGGTTTGGCCACAGGTCTTCCTCGCCTTACAGGCGTATAACCCTGGGCGTATGCGGAGTGGAGGGGATTTTAAGGAATGTAATAAAATGTAAATAAAGGGGAGTGGGGTTAAAAGCGCTTAAAATGATGCAAAGTCAGTGGCGTGGAAACCATTCCAAATTTTTTATTTTAAATCCAATTAAATACTATTCAAAAACTTTGCTTATGTAATCTTTGTAATTAAAATGAATCCAACCTCCTTTAAAATGAATCGAATCAAACGACCGAAAATTTGCGAGCGAGCAAACGCTGTTTCTTATAAAAAAAATATGTGGGGGTTTCGGAGACCCCCGAAAGGAACGAAGTTTGAAAATCTACTATTTTTCTCTCTCTCTCTCTCTCTCTCTCTCTCTCTCTAAACGACCCTACTCTCGCGCACGTCGGATGTTAGGCGCCAGGCACCTCTCGGTGCCACCGGGTCAGTAGGTAATCTCGTTCTCCTCGTGGCGGTTGTATTCGACCTGGCTAGCCAGCCGGAGAGCGGGTGCGGCAGGCTCATATTTACGGGATATTACGTTGGATAAACGGTAGGTGGTTGTTCGTTCATAAAAAAATATGAGGTTTAAAAACGTAATTAATTAAACAGACAAAATAAATTATTTTATTTACTAAAAATTCATATTTTTATTTATTTACATTTCATTAAACTATAAATTAAATCATCTAATCATTTAATTCTACTATAAAAACTATGGGTTTGGGATAACTGAAATAAGAAACGTACGTTTGTGATTCAATTTTTTCCAAATTCCGAAAATATAGCATCAATTGTAGTACCATATTTTGTAGTATGCCCTGCTGGGTTGTTGTTCATTTTTAAGTGTAATTTTTCGAGTAAAAATGATTTTATTGATATACAATATAAATCTCCGAATTCGAATCCACTGCTGAGTATTCGTATTGCGTTGGTTGGATTTAGACATGTGTATAAGAATGGGGAATAAAGCAGCTGTTGACGTAGTGTCTCTGTGGTTTCTTAAAATGGCGTTCGGCATTGAACATTCCTCATGTTGCTCGTACGGTGTTACAAATGAACAATGTTCTCGAGAAAGTATAACTGCCATTTTCATATAATCTTAAAAACAAAAATTGTTGTTAAATTGAGGCATACAAGATAAATATGATATAAGATGCAAAATCATAATTATAAAATTAATTTTAAAAGCAATAGGTACGTACTGCTGCATTGATGGTTGATTATAAGTCAATATATTCACGTGAGGGTTAATATAAATTAAAATTCCAAAATCGGTTGGTAAAGTTGATTTTTTACTGGTTTCATTCTCTATATTGCCAAAATAAAATAATTCTTTTTAAAATAAATATTCGATATAGGGAAGTAAAGTAGTCGACTACTTTTCTCCATTGGTGCATAAATGTCTATTATTATATGGATTTATAAAGCAAGTAAAAACATCTTACGTTTGTGAATCGTCTTTCTTAGATCTAAAAACATCGAGTTCAATACGTTGTATTAAAAAATGTATTTTATCGTAAGATCGCTAACACTTCTTGGCATTTATTATTTTTTTCTTTAACTCTTGATGTAATGAATCTTTTAATATTTCTTGGCGCTTTTCCTTCTTTTTATTACGATAATCTCTGTTTATTTCTGCTTTACTTTTTAGCGTTATACACTTCTGCATACTTTGACTTTGTTCAATAGAACTGCAATAATAAGAAACCATTTCATATTGTCTTTGTAATTTTAATTTATCTTGGTACCGTTTACACTTCTTGGCATTTGTTATTTTTTTCTTTAATTCTCGACTTGGTGCGTCTTTTAATAATTGTTGGCGCTTTTCCTTTTTTTTATTACGATAATCTCTGTTTATTTCTGCTTTACTTTTTGGAGTTATAAACGTCTGTATACTTTAACTTTGTTCAATGCATCTAAAATAATCAAAAATATATTCATTACAATTTTTAGGGGAGAGCGAGAGAGAGAAATGTACACGCTTTACTTGAGGAAAAAGCGGGGAAACCAAAAAGACGGGTAAGCTTTAGCTTGAATAAGCGTGTGTTTAATTTGCATGTTTTCCATTCATTCTCATTTATTTTTTCTTCCGCGCACGTTAAAAATCACTTTAATAAACAATAATTTTGTGTTTACCTTGCAATTGATGAATCCACAAATTGAGAGTCACTGTCACTACTTTTCTCCATTTTATTGTTTTATAGCGTTCTTTAACAATTTTCACTTCAATAATTAGCTCTTTCTTGATATCAACGCACTGAGCGCTTTTTTCACAAAATATTAAAATGCAAATAAACGTTTGTAATCATCAAATACGTTAAATAAAACTGAAAGGAAAAGTTATGTTGGTCGCGCTTTTCCAATGTTACCTTCTACACGGTTATAGTATAGCTGAGAAATCCGAATAACAAATATGAAAAAAACAGTGTGGGTCTCGGGACCCCCGACATAAGTGATAACTTGCCTTAACAAATGCAAGCCTTACGTATATAATACTATCTATAAATGTGAAAAAGTGAAAATTCTTAATTTTCACTAATAATTTTATCAAATTATTTAATTTTCACTATTTCATATTTCGTACTTAATGTAGAACTTCAGCGATGCTTCTCAAACTCTTGCAAATAAAATTTGAATCGTAGACAACGGTGAACTGCAAGCACATTGCATATTGTAGTACAAAAATTATATATAGTAATACTGCAATGTAATAATGATAATCTTTCAAAATGCTTTAATTTTAATGAAACTTGATAATAAATGTTTTTCACACCAAATGCAACATATTTAATGGGGTGGCCCACAATGCCCCGAAGGTTCACATTACCCGATGGCCCGCTATGCCCCGCTTTCCCCTAAGTTATGTTAAGTAAAAAAAGTGGTACATGTTGAGTAAAGTACGAATTGTTTTTACTTTGCAATTTTTTCTGCTTCCCGGTAATGATAAAGATGCTTATCTTTAACCCGATGTTCAAATGTTAGTTTAAAAGTATCAATATAATATTCACCTAGTAAATTTAAGGAAATTTAGCTCAGAAATAAAAAAAAAACAGGATTTAATCTTTTTATGAAACTCTGTGCGTAAAGCACTGCTTTTTACTCGCTTCGCTTGGGCGCTAAACTCACACTCGTCCAAAAATTATCTGATGCACCAGTATCGAAATAGTTATTTATAGCACGCCGTGCGAAAAACGCGTTTATCGCACGCAAGCGTAAAATAAATCGGCGTTTTCGCACATTGTACTATAAAATATCGTACGATACGAGTGCGATAAGTGATTTTCGGTCTCGTGTGACTTTCCAAGGTTATTTTAAATAAGGAATTTTGTAAACATGTTAGTATTATTAATTGAATACTAATTGAGTTTACAAGAGTAATTAAAAATGGATTTTTTATCATCTGATCTGATTACGGATTCACTATTCTTAAATCACAATTAGTGTCGTAGAAATCATTTTGACCTATGAAAAATTACGATTGACCAGGTATAATAGTCGAAAGACGACAAGATATGGGTTACGAGAAAATTGAACGCGACCTGATAAGGCGGCGACACGTGAAACAGGGATTAGGCGACTTTCACATAAAGTATATAGGGAGAAATGATAGGGGAGCGCCAAAAAAAGAAACAACGGGTCAGTGCGTGGCTACATTGCATAAACTTTCCGCAAGCGATGGCCCTCGTTCAATGTATACCAAGCACATTAATGAATAGTTACAAATGATACATTTTATTTCCAGAATATTACCTCGTTTATTATCCCCAGTTTGCGAACAAAATAATTAATTTTTTTAACATATAGAAATATCAAATTTATGTATAATTATTTAAAAAATTGTTTTATCTCTTATAATAATTAACTGCATCCAAATGATTAACATAGTTTTATTTAGTTTTGTTTCAGAAATGAGTATTATTTATGTTGTAAATATTTACAACAAAACCTTGATGTCTCATCGAAGCAGTAAAAACCAATGGTAATTGACGTACTTGGTTCTCTTATTTTTCTTATAAGTGAATTTTCACTTATTAAGATTTACAAAGTATGATCTCGTGCAAATTACCTTTGGCTTTTCTGTGTGCCTTGGCCTCGGTCTTCGGTTGCAATTCGAGCTCAAACGAGGCGGGGTTCGAAGGGATCTCCGATAACCCGAAGGTACAGAAGAAGACGCAGGAGGCCAAGCTGCCGTCGTTTTCAACGAGGGAATCCGCGGTTGTGAGTTTAAATTATCTTTTACGTAATCAACCTATCTCTGGATCTTGCTAAATATTTTAAATATGTATTGTACTAGCTTAAATAATTTTTTAATTAGTTACGTATGTTTTATATTGTTCCTAATTGGTATTATTTTATTATTATTTAAAAATATGTGTATGCGTGCGTGCGTGCGTGCGTGCGTGCGTGCGTGTGTGTGTGTGTGTGTGTGTGGGCGCGCGCGCGCGTTGGTTTGGAGGTAGTCACGTGTTCGAGCTTTGTCGAATTTTCCCGCGAAAAGCTTTACCGAGTTTTTACCGAGCTTTTACCGAGTCGTAGCGAGACGATCGCTTCAAAGATTCGCGCGCGAACGCGGCCCCCTACTGCTTGGATTGTATTTTGGTCGTTTTATTTATCTAATGTATGTTTATCTCGTTGATATTTGCGTGTGTATAATCGTCCGGTCAACGTTCACATTCGAATCGTCGCGACAACCGACAACCGATCGGGAAATTTCAAGTAGACCGCGGTCGCGATTTCGCGATCCTTTTCAGTTCGCGTCCTGGATTCGAGGGAGTTTGGTATTGGGATTGGTGATTGCTCGAAAAATGGCCGCTCGGAGTAGGACCGAATACATTGACAGCCGAGGAAGCTCATGTGCTTCTTCAGTCTCATTTGAAGTTGAACAATAATATGAAAAATTTTTAAAGGAAATTTGTTCTGTTATTTAATTGGCGTCTTTTTATTACATTTTTGCCGAAAATTTTTTTCTTCGACGATATAATAAAAAAGATGTCAATTAAATAACTGAACAAATTTCCCTTTGAAAATTTTTCATATTGTTGCTCAATTTTAAATGAGATTAAAAACAAATGAGCTCCCTGTGCTGGTAATGTATTCGGCCCTACTCTGGCGGCCATCTTAGACTACGTGACCATCAATCCCAATAAGAAAAGCTGTGAAGTCCTATACTCGCGGCGTTTCTACACGACACTGCACGTGAGTGCTCAAGCACTCGCAGCCGCAACGAGGGACGTTGATACCGTTTTCCCTGCGAAATATATTCCGCAGGTGACTAAAGCCAGCCTCATTACAAAATATATATTTTTCATTTTTATTCTAATTATTTTTTATTTTGCATTTCCTTCAGTAATTAATTTAGCATATTTTTTATTTTTTTGATAAAAACTAATATGATAACATTTTATTTTAAAATAGTATTTTAGATTAAGTCGGATTTTACATTTTATTTTACAGATTTATTAAGGTTTTTTAAGTTTTAAAGTTCTTAGTAAATTTTAATTAATATTAATTTTTTTTTCTTTTTTTTCTTTTTGAGAATTGTATTTGAAGCAGGTCCCCCCCTGTCCTTTTCAGGTTGCCATAATTGTCACTCGTCCAATATCACTGTAAAATAGCTCCAGTGTATTATTGAAGAAGGGCAAGACAGTAATACAACGGTGGTAGTGACAAAAGGTATTTTATTTCGCGTTTTAAAAAATGTTTAAAAAAAAATTGTCATTTAAAAACTAGTTTTCAATTACAAGAATTATAATTAAAAATTTTAATATTAATATCACATTGGTTCTCTGAATTAAAATTATTATGGAACTTTTCTAGAGACATACAAATTTGTGAGCTATCTTGTGAGCTATTTTCATAAACCAACAATATTTTCTTTTATCTGAATTATAAATTAAAAAAAATTGTTGGTATATGAAAAAAATTTTAATTCAGAGGTCTATGTTATATTAATCTATTAATTATTATTTCAGTTATCGAAATTCAAGTATTTTTATATCAAATTTATAGTTTTAGTAACGACAATTTTTTTTTAAAATCTTCTAGCAAGTCGTCGGTTTTACAACTAGTTTAAATAAAATATTTTATTTAACAGAGTAACATCGTAAAGGATAAAAGCAACTACAGTGACAGTGGCATATTTTTCCCTCCCGTTCTCCCCATTTTCATTGTTTTTTTTTTATAAATTTTAAAGTAAATTTTAAAGTAAATTTAAAGTAAATTCAAGTAAATTTAAAGTAAATTCAAGTAAATTTAAAGTAAATTCAAGTAAATTTAAAGTAAATTTTAAAATTGTAATATTTTAGAATAGTTGGATAGTCTGCCTTTTTAGCCCTTCTAGGATGGATGAATGGCCAGTTACTGTCCAACGATACTGTACATATTTACAGTGTATCATCGAATCAAGACAGCGGAGTACTATGACAGTAGCGGACTGGCAGATCTGCACCCCCCCCCCTTTTACCCCTTTTTTATAATTTTTCTATATTGATTTTAGAGTAAATTTTGCATTTTTAAGGAACAATATAAAACATACTGATAGGTTGATTACTAAAATAATTGTAATATAACAATATATTTATATGTTTAATATAATAAATAAAGAAGAGGATTTTATAAATGGTGAGCAATATTATAATTCTATGGATTGTCTAAATCACGGCTTAAGTCCACTTTTTTAAAAAATTATAAAACAAACTACTTTCTTTTAATGTACTTTGAAATAATAAAGAAATAAGAAATATTAAAACTCGAAAAGTAAACTTAAGTCGTTCTGACAGAAAATGTAAAAATATTATCATTATTAAATACTTACTTATTTTAACTTATATTTTTTGCAGGTAACAATTGAGAACTATTAAAATTTAAATTGAAGGATTGATAGTATATGACTTGAAAAATAAGCTTGTGGAACAAAATTGAATAAGAGGATAGAAAAGAAATAATCTTTTTGTCCTAATTTACATAGAAATGTAGATAAAAAACAGTCGACAATATGAAAATCAAAAGTATGAAACAATAAATGCAAGGATCATGTAAGAGAATAAATAACAAATTGGATAAAGTATTCATCTACACAGCATAGTGTAATTGTTGCAACAAATTAAAAAGAATGTAAGTAAACTCCAGTAATTTTATAGGGTCGAAATTCTGGTTATTGTACCTGAATCTATCTAGTATTTGTATTTTATATATTTTAAACGGAAAGCACTACATAAGTTCAGACTTACTAACCGGCAATTCTACCCGTAAAAATTTTTTTAATTGAACATGTTAAGATGTGTTAATTCATTAAATAATAATGATAACGTTAACATTCATTTATTCATAAAATAATTCGACAAATTTCAACAAATTTCTCCCAGAGTACGTTATCAATGAAAGATAATCCACTTTCAAATACCACCTTAAAAAGTGCTTAATTCTCGTTTCCAAAGTTTATTGACTTTTTACCATCTCGTGCGCTGGTGTAATTCGCGGAAGGCAATATAAGCTCGAGCTGGGTTAGGGTAGCGCGCATCAGCGGAACTTCGATTTCATCTAATCTGGTGCGCGAGAGCGCGAGCTTGGTAAAAAGAAGTCGTGTGGCTAAAGTCTTCTTTACGATCTTTTGCTATGGCGCGATCAAAACGTGCGCTATGTATAACCCGTCCTCGTTTGACCCAATTTGTTGAATGCTGTATTGTCTTTTTTTTGAAGATTTCATGGTTCTTGTTGGTTTTTTCGGATCACAGGAAGCTGCTTGAATTTGTCACTCCATGTGATCGTTGAACTTTTTGGCTAGCCTTCTTATTTGAGTAGAACGAAAGAGTTCAATTAACTTCCTGAATTACGTAATGGTAAAGATGAAAAAAGACCTGAACCTTAAAATGCATTTCAGGTGAAGTTTTTCAAATAACCCATATTTTTGGCTTCAGAATCTCAAATTTTAAATTCAGATGTATGTCCTTGTTAATGGGTTAATTGCACAATGATATAGGAAAAACCACAACCTTATAAAGCATTTTAAGGTAAAGTTTTTGGCTTCAGATTCTGAAATTTTAAATTCAGATATATATCCTCGTTAGAGATCAAAGTGACTGATAAATGTGAAAATTGATTTGTGGGCCCTTTACGTTGCAGAAAAATTTGTAAATCAAGTATGGGTTCGCAGATTTAAAAAAATGGTATTGATCACTCGTACTGATCACTTCGACCCCTAACGTAGATACATATTTGAAACTAAAATTTTCCGCTTTTTCAGATTGTGAAGTTAAAAATAGGGATTCCTATTGCAAAAAACGCAAATTAAATCATTTTACATTTTACAATTATTGGCTGGGAAATTTCACTAGCTCAGGTTGATGCATAATTTATTGTTTGATACTGCTTTCTACACAAGCCGCCAAGGGGTTATATTAATCGATTAATACATAATCCGAATGATCATTGATATAAATATTTCAATATTTTACTTTTTGAATAAAATCTGTGAATAAATTATTAAACGGTCGCGAAATGGTAATGATTTTTCTGTTGCCTCAATTCAAGTATAATTGAGATAATTATTTAATTTTTTTGTTGTAATTTATTGTGTGATGCGAAGATGTAATATTTTTTATTATATTTGTACAATCGATTCTTTTAAGAAGCAATTAATTTCATTTATGTACATAATAATTATCGCTTGGACACTTTGGAGAATTTTTGATCCAGAGTTGTCCCCTCGTTTCGGGGAGAAATTACGGCAAGGATTTCACCTTTTCTTAATCCTTGTTCTGGGACATCGTTGAGCTTCAAATGTTCTCCCTCTCTCTCTCCCTTTCTCTTTCGTTCCGTATTTGCTCGCTCTTATACGTTCGTTCGGCAACTCTTCCTTTGAAATTGTGATTCCGGACAAAACTACGGTTCGCTTAATCCCCTTGGAAAACTTCCGAGCTATTTCTTCAATTCTGTTGGAGCTTCTGCCTCGAATCAATGGTTTACTCAGACTTTTGTCTCTTCGCCTCTGACCTCTGGGTCTCGCGCCATCCTCGAGCTTTTCTCCGCTATCGTTGGTGAATCGATCTTCGTCGTTTTCTTCATGCAAATCGCCCGCCGGCGCGCCAGCTTTTTCATTTTGTCGGTTTTTAGCTCGATATCGCATTTTACGCTTGATCGCTATCTGGGAAATTAACGGCACTTCCCTTCTTTTAAGGGAATGGGAATTTTACGCGAGAGCTTCGCGTGTACCGCTTAGAGGGGGTTCAACTTTTTTACGAGTGAGTATGTAAAAGCTTCCCTTGGATGAAAACGTTACTGAATGGGGTAATTATGAGCTCGACATAAGAGTGTACGATTTTGGTACCTAAATATTCGTGAAATTTCAAAGACAAACGTATAAGCAAATTAATTTAACGTATTGTGTTAGCTACCGTGAAAGGCCTTATTTTCGAGAAATTAAAATTATGGTATTGTTACAAAATTGATGGGATAAGAAGTAAAGTATAAATTTTGAAAATTTCTTTTTAAACTAGTAATTGAGTACCTTCATCTTACAAACCAACGAAAAATAATATAGTAGTTCCATATTGCTGCCCCTCTGTAAATAGAAGAATTGGATTTAACAGTAGTGTATCTCATCTGACAGTAAATGTTTATTTCCTTTCCGTCATTTGAGTTTATGGTGAAAAGATATTCATATAACTAAAAAGAATTACTGGAAATTAATTTTAAAATTTCAGTATGATTAATATTGTGAAAAGATTGATCCGATTAAAAATAATTATGAAAAGAAAATTTTCTAAAATTAGGATCTTTGCTCGACAAAACGCGAACGAAAGAAGATTAACGTGCGTCAATATTTTTTACTTTGATTATAAAAGTTTTTAAAATGAAATATTTCTACTCGTTAAAGTAAACTTACTACATATATCAAGCACTCATATGCTATAGCTTAGATTAAATCAGTGCAGATAATTGAGTAGAAATTATTTGTCATTAAAAGTGCACTCACAAAAATTTATGGTTATTGAATTGTGAGAACTAATTTCAATTCATCGTGAAAAAATATAAAAGTCGATTCGTGAGTAACGAGGGCTTTTTTAAAATTCATTTTTATGGAATCTCAATAAATTTTATTTAAATGTCAAAAGATAATTTAACTGACTTTATTCTTTATCAAAGAATGAAACTTTCAGTGCATGCAATAAAAAATTAAACGGTTTTCGAGAAGATAAAAAGTTTGGACGCTAAATTTTGGTATTCTTTTTTTACGATAAAACAGTCCCGTAAAAAAAAAAATTTTTTATGTAAAAAAAATAAGCTTAACTTATGAAATTCTTTGAAAATTTTACTATCTAATTAACTTATTAAAAACTTAATTCAAATTTCCTCATTAGACCGGTGGTTAAAACTTAGGCAAATTTTAATGAGTATTAATCATTTTTTGAACTGACACCAATGGAGAACAAATCCGTGAGCTTAAATCAACGCGTGAGTTTTCAAAGCACACAAAAGATAAAATACAAGAGCAAACCCGAGAAGAAGTTAATTATCTTCGTCGCAGAAATAAATACCACACACCCAACGCGCTGCAAAGTAAAAGTTCGTACGGAGCATTTAGCCGAAGGGGGAGAGGGAAGGGGCGTAGAGATGGCCGAGTGCGCTGCTTCGTGAAAGCGAGAAAAATATCCTGGGCCCTTGTGTATGTGCGCATTTCGCAGCCTGCATTATCATAGATATTGGCCGAAGCTTTCTGAATGTTGCACTCGTCTAAGGCTCTTCATAAATAAAGAATATCAAGCGACATTGTCACCGGATTTCCCAGAAAAACTCCAAAGGACTGCGAGTCTCTTTTCTCTTTTCCTAGTCTGTCAAAGCTCCAGGCCGATTACATACCAACATATGCGCCCCCGCTTCTTTTGTAATCATGAGACTATCGCATGCAGTCTCCTCTTTGTTCTCTGGCTTCGCTGTCGAGCTGATTGTAGGGAGGTTAGAGCTTTATTAAGCTTATATATCTCATTTGAGGTTTATATTA
Source organism: Eurytoma californica (assembly GCA_035586675.1). Taxonomy (NCBI): domain Eukaryota; kingdom Metazoa; phylum Arthropoda; class Insecta; order Hymenoptera; family Eurytomidae; genus Eurytoma; species Eurytoma californica. The sequence continues at coordinate 3,986 of JAXIUT010022953.1, read as the reverse complement.
AAAATTTTATTAATGGAAATTTGTTGGCTGATCAATATAAACAAAATTATTCTTAACATAAATGAATGTTGTTAGGAATCAATTATTTCACATTTCTAAATATAATATTACCTTTGATCTTCAAAAGAAGGCGATTTATCATTATTAAATCTTAAATTGTTTAATTTCCACTAAATTAACAAAAAAGTAAATTTTTGCGAGGTTAAAAAATGAAGATTTTTTAAGGTACAAGAATGGTAGTGGTTCATTTTAAGATTGCTTCAGTTCAAACAAAAATCGATACTGCTATCTACGTAAATTAAAAGAACTTGCATTTTCTCGTTATTGAAAAATACGTGGGAAGAAAACCATCAAGTTCTTTTGTAATTATCCTTCAATGGTTTCCTTAGGTTTGAATTAAAAAAATTGCAGCGAAGCGTAAAATAAAAATGTTAATTAAATTATTAAAAAACCTATTTAAAAAATAGTTCTTCAAATTCAATTTTTGTAATACGTAATTTTTTGAATGGATTTAAAACGCAAATGACCTTAACCTGGGTAAAAAATATTTTATTTAAAAACTTATACACGTGTTTCGATACTTTTTGGACACCCAGTATATGTTTGATAACTTTTCTATTATAGCAATTTTCGATACTAATGCGAGAGAGACGTGTCTCCAATGAGTAGGAGATTAGCGCCCGAGCGAAGTGGGTCCAGGATCACTTCTCGCACGTTTATGGAACAACATTTTATACAGTAAAATGTTATTTTAATGCAAACTTCCGCGCGTAAAATAATACTTACATAGTTGTATAAAATACTGTAATTACTCGCATTTGATATTCAATGGTATACCATGTGGATGCCGTAGATGTACGTTAGAGTGTCTGCAATTAACCAAGTTCAATTTTTTTTAAAAGTCGAGTTTACATCACTTCTGAACCTCTAAAAATGATGATTCCCTTCGGATTTAGTAAGGTACTTTTAAAATTGACATGCTACCGAGTTTATACGCATTTTAGATTCAAATGCGAGGTGGCCAATTTTAAAGTTATCGAGCCTAATACAACTTGAATCTTAATTTTTGGATATCTACAATTGACATCAAAGCCAATATTTAAAGAAAATTGAACCTGTTAAATAATATAGACCATAATCTGTATATATACACGCAGTGCATAAAATATTTCCACGGTTATTGCTCGTTATCTGTTACTGCAAATTGAAGAGGAACATTAATTCTATTCTCTAATGACTAGTGAAATTATGTAATGAATCGTAAAGCGATGAAGCAAATATCGATGGTATTAGTCTTGTTTCATTCAGTTTACCCCGATCATTTAATAATAATGGCTTCTCGTAGTTATTTGAAAATTTGCCATTTTGCCGGAAATATGCAAAATTCATTAGTTAGATTTAATATTAACCGTCGATTTATTCGTTTAAGTTATGAAACTTGGCTTAGCCACAATTTTTTCGAATTATTAGGAACTCGCGACAAAAAGATAAATCCCAAGATCGCAGCATTGGAGTAATTTAAAAAATTAAGAGAGCCAGTATTGCGTGCCGAGCTTTCGAGGGAATGTAGAGGCTTTTTTCTCGCGGAGTATGCATTTTTTCGATCCGCTCATAATGCATATTCCATCGGCTTACTGCTCGGGAGGACTACGGGCTGTAGTCTACAGCGGTGGGGGAATAAATTCTGCCACGATCTTCCATAAAGCGGGGCGAGTGCTAGCTGAAGCGGATGTAAATTCTGGCCCGTCGTCGCCGAGACAAACGAACCGGCTACGACCCAATTAGGGGCTTTACATCCTGAAGTTTAGAGGAGCGCGTCAGGTGTGAGCTGAAACGTTCTGTGTAAAGAAGACAATGAAAGTTTTGGGGTAATTTCAACGAATATTTCTCAAAAGTCAATCTCATAAACTCGAATACTTTCTAAGTGGACACGTCGAATAAAAATTTTATATGGTTGATATTTATGTAAAATTCAATTTGTAAAATAATATTTAAAATGAAGTTTTTGAAATGGAGATATCTTTTATCGAAAGAGATTAATATTTTATCTGGTGTTTAATAAAAAATATTGGGTTATTAAATAAAATGATAAAGTAATTATTATTATTTTATAATTTCTTTTAATATGCCAATATTTTTTATTAAGCATCAGATAAAACATTTTATATTTAGCGATTGAAAAATTTCTAATTAAACTTATTGTTAAACAATATACAGAAATGCTTGAAGTAAAGAAAAATAAAGCCTTTTACAAGTTAAGCGATTGGTAGCAATGGCTAGCCACGAGATCTTTTTTTCTTCTTTTCGAATATTGACACTAATATTTTATATTAAAATTCCCTTACTTAATAGATGCTTTATTCTTATAATAAGTCAAAATTGTATAAATTTGTAATATTAAAATTATTGAATTAACTAATTATCAAATAAAATTGTTGCTACTCCTGTGGCATTGATTCCTTTCACGGGGTTCTCTTCAATCTATAATTAGCAACTGTACAGATGGCATTGCAAGCCTATCATGTAGACTCCAATTAGCAACATCGGTCACTACAGGTTACTTAACGTAGAATGAAAACGACCTGCTCGCGCATGATGTACACGCCTGCGCGCGTCAAAACGGACGGAGTATCAGTCATAATACGCACTTCATGCATTCCTGGAAATGGCATCTGTTCATTTCACTGCATAGGTTATTCACGATCTTAGCCTCTGGCTTCTCAAGCTGTGATTTATGTGCCAATTTGTAGTTCCTAAATATTTAATTATTGAAAAATCTCTAAAAGCACTAAAAATTAGAGAATTGTACCATGAATCAATAATTAGTGGAATATTTTTGACTAATTTGTAGTATTTTTTGAGCTTGTTCACTGATTATTCTTTAGAGGGAGTTATTTCACGTATTGTTGATTTTCTTAATTAGGAAATTTGTTTTCAGTGTTCGTTATTTTATATAAAGCTTTTAACTTGTGCGACAAATGCTAAATTAGAAGCTTTAAAAGTTGCGTTGAATTTTTGAAAAAAACCTCCAATTAGTGTAGATTTTACGGAATTATCTTACGCTCGTTGAATGTAAAAAAAAGGTAACGAAAGGTTTGTTGTTTCAAATAGTTGGAAGAAAAACAAGAGTTATTGAAATTAAAACACTGCACTTACAATTTAAAATAGTTTAATTATTGATGCTTTAATTGCAGATTACGCAATTAGGAAATAATAAACATGACTTATTTTGTTAAATTACAAGTTTAAAATATTCTTTTTTTAAATTAGGCATTTCATCTTTTACTGATACTACGTAAAACAACTTTCCGTCGAATTAGAAATTTTGATTTTGTTATATAAAAAGCATTAATGCATTAATTTACTCAGTTCCTAATTACTGTTTTAATATGAAAATGACGAATTCTCTTTTACATTATTCTCAATATTCCTGAAAGGCCCCTGTAACTTTTTCTTTTTATCATTCGTACAAACGAGCCTTAAAAGCTCAGCGAAAATAGCTCCCACAACGTTATGCATCGGCAGCACACCGGAACCTTATCGCATAGTACGAAGCTCGCCCATACTCGCGCGAACTGAAAAGCTTTCAGCTGCTTCTCTTTTTTTTTCGACTCTTGATGTTATCATTTTATTAGCCAGCTTTTTTTATCCTGACTTGGCCTTCTTTTTCAATAATAAAAATAATTCGACGAGTGTGATCGAAATCTAGCTACTCTGTAAATAATTGAATGTGAGTGGCTTTAGCGATTTTAGTCGAATAACATTTTTTGTAGTCGCTTTAAAGTAAAGTAGCTAATATTTTAAGTTTAAATTTAGATTTCAATAAAATTTAATGGTACAGTTGATATCGATGGCTCCTATTCATACAATACTATCTCACACATCAGTGCAGTAAAAACTCAACCGCCTTTGTAGAAAATTAAGGAGATATTGGCCATAATTTGTTCAGTTTTATGGCGATTGGGCAGAAAACATGCCATATTATG
>JAXIUT010022942.1:4765-17407 GCA_035586675.1 Eurytoma californica | reverse complement strand
GAGCAGTAAGTCAAAATTTCACTTAGTGATATCACAGTTACGTTACTTATTAAAATGACTAGAGTTTATAAACTATTGCGAATAAATAGATAAACATGATGTACTCTTTAAAAAGGAAAAATCTCTTTCAACTTACATTTTATCAAGCCTCCTAACAAATGACTTTTTCCGATTAAAAAAGAAACAACAGCTGCACCCGTACGTAACCGAAAAACCTCCAAGAAATCAGTCCGCACGTTTCCCGTCGATGCCTTTCAGCTCCATTGCGTCGCTTATACAAAGACAAACGATCCGCCCAGTCGTCGCCCACCGGTAAAAGCTCGGCCCCGCCCGGTCGCAAACAAGGCAAGAGCCTAGAAAGAAAAAAAAAAAAAAAAAAAAAAAAAACAAAGCGACTCGTCGGTATGCCCGAGGAGTAGTCGGTGTGGCCCGGTTCGCCGCGCTTTTCACCTTGACCGCGACGCTCGGGTCATTGTCCAGCTTCTGGGCTCTCGGCTCGCTTTCGCGCGCTCGGTTTCCTTTCTTCGATTCTTTTATTTTTTTTTCTTCTTTGATTTCCAGTACGACTTGGTCGCGAGGATTCTCTACTCGCACCTTTCGGGGTCTAAAGTGCCTGGCGATATTTTCTTCGTGGGGCACGACGGCTAGGGAGATTAGAGGGGATTTAAAGTTTCGTTAAGAAGATTTTCGGTGTTTTGCTATTTATTTACGCAGCATAGAATGCTATTGTGGATAAAAAATTCAAATATAGCACTGATAATCGAAAAGTAGAAATCATTGTACCTTTTTCTTATATTTTAAAGGTAGAAATGATTAAATCTATATCTTCGAACCATTTCCCTTAGGAAAATAAACTACTGATTGCCAATAGTTTTGCTAATAGTTTTTTTAGAACTGCTGGTGTAACTATTGGCAGAAAAAAAATTACTTCCAGTAGTTATGCCAGTAGTTCCAAAAAAACTATTGGCAAAACTATTGGAAATCAGTAGTTTTGCCAGTAGTTATAACAGTAGTTACGCCTGCAGTTTTTTTTCTTAAGGGTTGTTTCTTTCTTAGGAAACGCCCAATCAGAGCTTAACTAATAATTGAGTGCATATACCTTACGAAATAGAATTTTCTTCCTTTTTTTGTAAATCCAATAGGGGTTTGTAGTAAGTTTTTGCAAAAAAATTTTTAGTAATATATCTACGTAGGTATTTTTCAGGCTAACTTTGATTGAGATACACATAAGGGAAATAGCCACAATCATTTATTCAAGGGAGGTTACGATATTTTTGTAATCAATTCAAAACAGATATTTTATAACTTTTTAAACGTTAAAATGTTTTTTTTTTATAAAAGTATAGATTTTGCGTTAAAACATCGAAGACTCAGAAAATAGTTTATACTAATTATTTCAATTGTTAAATGTATTAAGTACTGTACGGTAAATAACATTCTTTTGGTTAATTATTCATGTTTACTGTAACAAATTATTATTTAATCAGTTATAATCAAAATTACGTCTAAAATTTGAATTAACAAATTCAATGTTATCCAGCTTTAACATTAATTTTGCGTGTACTTCATTGAATAAAGTAGTCGTTAATAAATAAACAATCATAACTACTCAACATGAAAGTTAGCACTGGTTATCGATATTATCCGATCAGTCAGATGTGTTTTTCTGATTTCTTTGTTTTTATTAATAAAACTTTCTTTTAATTTCCTTACGTCATTGTGCATGTGGGTTTGCAAGTTAAAAAGAGTTACTCTCACTACAAAATTGGGTTAAGTTAGTCAGCACAATTTTCTAAGAGAGAAAACTTCGTGACTTGAATATTGATGTGCTCTTCTTTAAGTGTATCAAGAATCTTTCGACTGCTTTCGAACCACAAAAATTTAATTAAAGCGTTTAAACTTTGCTTTTGTTAAGTGAAACTTGCTGTTTAACTCAATTTATCGTTAAGTACAAAATAAATTTAGATAAGCAGTGCAAGAAGGGGATTAAAATTTTAATTATTATTTGATTTAAAATTCTTAATGATAGCAGCTACTGGTATCAAGCTGCTTAAAGAGGGGAATTTTTTTGAATTTTAATGAGGAACTTTGCATACTATTATGCAATATTCGAACAAAACTAGGATAATGTAAAAATATTAACCTAAACTTTATTTTCGGTTAGCCGAAAAATTTATTTTTGTACACCATATGTCAAGCTTGAATTTAGTTGTTTCTTTTTAGGAAGATGTTAAGATGGAACATCATTATTAAACATGTGATTATGTAAAAAAATGTAAACTTGTAAATACAGTGAAGTAATAGTATTTAAGATATAATTTTTCATATTTAAATACATGTTATAGCATTCTTATACTTTTTAAAATTTTGTTTGAATTTTAAAAAAAGTTATAGCTAAAATACAATAAATATATGTGTGCACAATGCAAGGAGAGTCGTATAGACCAGAAGGCCAGACGAACTAAGTGGTCAAAATTTCTAAATGGGCAGAAGGTAGGTATTTTAAAAAGTCAAAATTTGCATGAATAGATATCGATGCAGAGCGATTTCATTACATGTTACTCAATTTACGATTTATAACGGTTTGAGAGTGACACTCGGTCTTTTTGTAATAAAAGCTGTTGATTTATTAGATCTTTCGAAATTTAGGATTTTATATTTCGTGATTAGTGTGACTTTTTAAAATGTCGAGATTGCCCTAAGCAACTCGGTCGGTATTAATCAGTTTTCAAAATGTAGATATTTTGGTTTAGTGAATCGGCGGATTTTATTGTGTAACTTAAAATGATTTGTTAGTGTTATTTGTAAATTTGATATGTCAAAAAAAAAAAAAGAAAGAAAGCAAAGTGCTTTGGCTCCGTTTTAGAGATATGGAGTACCTCAAAGTGCAGTAATGAAATTAAAGTTGCGAAAAGTTCGAAAATTGCGAAGAAATTTATTTACTATATAGATTTATTACGAAGCGACTGGAGGTATATTTATAATAACAAAAAATTTATGTAACTTTATGCATTGGTAAGCTTAAAAAGCAACTTCATAATACGATGGTGCAGTTTTAATTTACGTATTATGTGTGTAAAATTAACTTGGAGTAATTAAAAATTCACGTATGGCTAAAAAATAAAATGAGGCATAAAGTTCAACTTTAAGCACAGTATTGTAAAAAATTACAATTTAGAGTCCTTTTTCAACAATATCAATTGACTATCATTTTTTCTCAATGCATTTATTCAATCAGAAGAAGATAATTAATTTAAAAAGAAGATACTACAAACAATCGTGTCTAAAGAAATGAAACACTTGACAAAAATTATACCTACTTTACTTTCAGTACAAATTTGCCGTCATTCTTCACGAAGATACGTCGCTCGGACCACTGTCTCCGCTCATAAATATGGAACCAGTACTCCGGCGGTCGAAAAACGGACCGATTTCTACTGTCGAACAACAGACGAGAGAGAGAGAGAGAGAGAGAAAAAAAAGAAGAAAACTACACTTTAGCAGTGGACTTTCGATTTTTCGCCGTCGCTTCTTCTGAGCGATTCCTCAGGCCCCGGATGCGAATTTTTCGATTCCGCGCGCGGGGGGGATATAAATTATTTATGCAACCTTGTCTGTCGGGCGTCAAACTGTATTTCGGAATCGCGAGATGAAAACGTCGCGTTGTCGAGTATCGTCGAATTGGATTTTTTATGCGTCTGCGTGGTAATTTACTTTGGTGTTTGCCGTTGATGCGCGATGAATTCGACAGGAAGTGGTTCTTCTTTTTTCGTTTTTACTCATGCATAAATGTTTAATGCTGCTGGTACAGGAAATTCGATCTTTTTTATGTCGATTATTAATGCGTGCACATATTTAGAGCTGAAATATTATGTTTTTATTTTCAGATTTAGATGTAGATTGATATATATGAATTTGATTGATCTGATGAACGTTTTAATAGATTTACATAAATATCCTCTCTTGAATAAACGATGGCAGGATCTTGTGAAGCCTCGAAAAAAGAAAAATGTTATTGGATAATGGTTAAATATCCGGTGGCGCCAAAATTCATAATGTTTTAATATGAATTTTTTATTTTACTTTAATTAATTTTGGTTTATTTAAATGGAGTACAGAGTAGTGAATAAAGTTTTTAAATTTTCTAATTGCACTTTAAATTCATATATTAAATAACTTCGTTAATAAATCCTGATTAATTAGTTTTTCACATAAAAAATGAAAAGCAACATATAACCTGTCATTTAGTCTAATATATTTTGAATATAAATTAAGAAGAATTACTGCCCTTCTGAAATAAAAAGAATTTATTGATAATTAAGTATTTTTTTTAACTTTTCTGAAATTTATGAAAAAGGAAGAGAAAGTAATTGAGCGCGCTGGATTTTGCTAGTATAAATAAAAAATAATTATATAATCTCTACAGACCGTTGTTTTTAGCGATTTTAATCAATCTTTCCGCTTCGTCTTTCTTCGCCCTTATTATTATATCCTTTAAAATTTTCTACTGTATAAACATGTACTTCCTCGGGTCGAGTTTCCTTTTAAAATTTCACTTGTTTTCTTTTTCTTTTTTAGTGACCCATCATATCCAAGTATATTCTTTAATTTCTGTTCTTTAAAAAAACTTTTAGTACCATTTGCATTAAAATAAAAAAAAAAGATTGCTTACAATGAATTTTAATGAAATATCTAATAGCAATGTCTTTTACACTTTACAAACAATGCGGCTTCTTTTTTTCTAACGCCCAAAAAGCCAATTGTTGCCCTGAAACCCAAGTCTCGATCCAAAACGCAAGTCGATGCATCAAAAACTGAAATTTTAGCTTGGGTAACTTTTTGCCAAAAATCATATTATTGCGCAAAATACAAGTTGTTCTATTATAAAGATAATTTATTATATTTCTGTATAAAGAAATTTGAATAAAAATAAATTTCTATTAATTAATTAAGATAAGTACTCTAAAAATATGTTTGGGGAAGCTATTGGCAGCGTTTTTTTTTTTATTTTCGAATTAATTTATTATAAAATAGGTACAAATATTTAATAATACTCCAATAAATTTAGTTATTTTCAACAGAAATACGTAAATACGTTGATTTACAATTGCATTTATACATTTAAATTTTCTAAAAATACTTTTACGTAGACTGTTGCAATCGTAATTAAAGAAGCTTCAAAAATAGCAGAATCCCCCTCATTGTATTAATCACCATCTCAAATAAAAGGAATAATCGCGTAATTAAAAAAAAACTTTTGCGCGGTAAATTTAAATGAACTGAAAATTCGCTGGAATCAAGTTGCGAAAGCCAGCGACGTCTAAGCGCTCATCGCTCGGATATTTATGCGCAGGTACTTATTTGTACATCCTAATTATTCAGTTTACCGGCGCTGAATTAACGGTACGCGGCTCATCAATATTCGCGCTTTGTAAACGCCGTGTTAACATTGCATTGTCCATTGCTCGTCGATGTTCCAAATAAAAAAAAAACAACGCTTCTTTTATTTCTGCTCGACAGAGTTAATATGATTAAATAACGAAATTTCGTATAATTCCATCGCGAACGTGACGATTCGATAAATTAATTTATTCACCGGGGTTCGGTGGAAAATATTATTTACGGATGAAATTCCCGCTAAGATTTATGACAGGCAAAAATACGTGCGGCTTGAATTTTTTTTGTAATAAAATATTTGTAATGAAACGTTAACGGCTTAATAGAGTCGAGGCTCTTGGAGGTCAAGAGGTTTATAAGCAACGTTTTTTTCTCTTTCCAAGAGTAGTTTAGCATTTACTTTCACTTTGTAAATATACGGCGTACTTTTTATACGCTAAGGTATAAAAATTTTGTAAAAAAAGGAAGTTTTAAGCACATATTTTTTTTCGAACTCATAAATGTGTAAATCGAAGTAAAATCTTTGGCGCGATGGCTGATTTGTTACCGATTGTCGACAGAAGAAAAATAAAATTATGAAACTATTTATTCGAGGAATAATAATGATAAACAAATCATCGAAATAAGGTTGAGTCATTAAACAACTTCTTAGAACAATTAAAATTGATTTCGATGGTGCAATTCGATTTTATTTTATTATCTTTATTATCAGATTTTATTAGAGAATATGAAATAAATCCGCATTAAAAACTAAATAATTTTTTACGATTAATAAAATAAAAATGTGATTTTACAATTTCAAAAAGTAATAATAGTAATCATTGTTCAATAAATCAATCCCAGTGCTTATAAATCCTTATCATATTTAAAAAAAATGTACTCTTCGCGTTGCGAATAATACCAGAGAATATTTAAAGTGCGACTCAATTACAGTACGTCTATCGGCTGGCGCGAGCACAAAGAGCCGCTCGCCGCTCGTAAAAGCAACCTTTCACTTTTTTACCCAGCCGAAAATATGACTAAGCCTTTTTATTAGACATCGGGTCGCGTCCCGATGCTCGCGTGTACACACCAGGCACACATCCAGAAATCGTCAGGAGTCCGTCTTACCGTGTGTCTCTCTCCGGAGTTACAGTCGGGGAAAAGGCGACGATCCGCGGTGCATTCGCTACGAGGCCCGAAGTGGGCGTGCACGAGCAATATGCGTGAGCCGTTTTCACGCCGAGTTTCTTCGCGCCGAACCGATCGCTCCGCGTTTCACGGATTTCTGGAAGATTGGATCCTGGCGATTTGATGACATGGTGGGGCATCGTCGAAATTGAGTCAGTCGAGATAAATTAGCTGAAGAAGCAAAAGGCTATAAGATTAGCTTAAGTCAAAATTTAGTCGAAAGTTAATGTGGCTCAATTTATTCAGAAATAGAGTCATTTTTCACTCGAATGCAATGATTTTTTTAGATTTTTTTACTCCTTTACATTATCAGAGAACATTAACTTTTTAGTAAACATTACTATGTACTTATTAGAAATCTTGAAATCAAGTGGCAAGTTTGGTAAAGGTTACTCACAACTTTGTAAAAAATGCAACTTTTCTGTACAATAAAATCAATTGAGAAGTGGAAGTAGGTATTAATAAGAATTGCCTACTACGGCCCTATTACACGGTCCAAGGTGCCCCTATAACTACTTACAGGATCCGCTCCTAGATCGCATATCCTATACCTGTGTTTCTAAAATGCTGTATTAAAATTATACCTAAAATTTGTTTGCTGATTGTGCATTGGACATCTAATAACTTTTTGTATTGAGATTGCAAAATATAAAGTAAGCAATAGAAGCGTTTCTATAATTTACAATTTACCTTTATAAACTTGAAATATTAAATCGCCGCTCCTAACGAAGAAAAGCACATTTCATTTCGTCCCGACGAAAAAAGCACATTTCACTTTTTTCTGTCGAAGAAAAGCACAACTCAAATCTGCCGCGAAGAAAATCACTTCGGAATTTTCCTGTGAAGAAAAGCACTTTTTGAATTTTGCCGCGAAGAAAAGCACACTTGGGAATTTTCAAGTTTTTTTCACGGAAATCTCGCAATATGTGCTACCAGCATAAATTTTCAAGATGTATTAACGGTTTTAAAACGTTTAACGTTATGTACAATTTTTTCACTGGAATCTCGTGAAATGTGCTTTTCTTCGCAGGGAACTCGCGAAATGTGCTTTTCTTCGATGGGAGCGACGAAATAATGTTTCAGAATATATTCGGTTAAATAAATGAGACAATTGTTTTAATTAATCGATATAAGTATGTAAGAAAATAGTGAAGTTATTTTTTGGTCAAGATAAGTTTTTTGATTTTCTCCATACGAATTGTTGACTTTTACAGAAAATGAATATAAATTCTCGAAATCTTCGGAAAACGAAGTATTTTATTTTCGATATTTCGTAATATTCGAGATTTTGTCGAGAACACAATTATGATTCTCCCGAAGTAGAAAAAAAAAATAAAGAAAAAAATATCACCTCCCCCAATTATTCCCTTAATTATTATCCCACGGGAGTTAAAAATAGACCTTATCCCCTCGCACTCTCGTATCCTCCAGCCCCGGCAAAATTCGCTTTCAGCCGCCGTCGTCGTTGCCCCTTCCTTTTTTTCTCTCTCTTCTCGCTCACGGCACCGGCGGGTCCAATTATTGCGGTGACCGCACAAAGAACAGGCGGCGAACAAGGATGTTGCCGATCGTCGAGAAAGGAAGTTTGCCTTGCGAGCTCGCGTTGCGCTCTTCCGTTATGCGCTCGCTTCTTGCGCGTCCCTTTTCTGCCCCCACCCCCCTCCCCTCGACACACTACAGGTACCCGTGCACCATATGCGACGTACTGCAGGTATGCATATACGTACCACCTGGACGGCGTCCATTAGAGGCAGCGACGCGTCGCTCGCCGGCGGCCGAGCGAAATCGCGCGCGCCTTTCGCGCCGCACGTTAGGCCGCGCGCACGACGCCGTAATGAAGGCTTTTTTCCCCTCCCCGGGGGAGGGGGGGAGGCTTACGTGAGTTAACAATTTGGAGTGATTTTACGTAAGGCCGCGGGCGGGGGAATGGCTCGATGCCCCGACAATGTTGCACAAATGTTGATTTTATTGATAAGCGATTGCGAATGTGATGGTAAATAAATTGCTGCTTCGATGTGGGCTTTGTATTTTCGAAGAATGTAATTTGTTTGTTTATTTTATTAACCATTTCATACCGAGACCCCTTTTCTGGTCAAAAAGTGACTTTTTTTGATATTTTGTTTATAAAGGCTTCAACGAAGATCAATCCGTCGTTTTTTTTTTCAAAAATATCGATAAGTACTATTTTTCAAGTGGGTCCTGGAGGACCCATACAGTTGTAAGGGAATTTTTTTTTTTTTTAAATAAAAAAATTTTTATATTTAAACAAATTATATATTTAACAGAAATTTATACAGAATTATATATTTTAATTATAACTTTATAACAGAATTATATATTTAAAAAAAAATGTATTCAAAATTATATATTTTAACCCTTTCATACCGAATCGTTATATTTTCTTTATTTATATTTTTTTATCGGTACGACTGACTGGATCCTGTAGGACCACTACCTTTACGTAAGATTAACAGCATTATGTTATTGAACTCGGAAAGTGATAAATTTTTAGTACGTTGTCTCATCAACAAGATCCACCACTCAGAATACAGAAAAATACCCATTGACACTTTTTCTATTCAAAAATAAACCATTAAAGATTCGAATTTTCGTGAAATACCAATTTTCATCACCCATCGCTTTTTTAACGTACTAAACGAAACAAAACGAAAAAAAAACAAAAAAATTTAATTTTAATGTCCAGAGGGCTTCTTGGATGAAAGAACACGACTAAATCGGTAGATTTAAGAAATTATTTAATTTTAGTTTTCTACAGCATCTTGAACAAAGTGGGTCCTACAGGACCCATACGGTATGAAAGGGTTAAACATTAAACGAGCTGAAAGCCCGATGCAAAGGTGAAACATATCGGAATAAAATACAAAAATCCTCTCTTGAAGAAACGATGGTAGGAAGTTGTGAAGCATTTAAAAATGCGATTGTATATCCGGTTGAATTGGCGCCAAAATTCAAAAAGCTTTTGGCGCAGTGCAGTTCGTAGTTTTAAATTCGCATTTTTACAGAAAATTGAACAGTTATTACGCATTTTATTAATAGAGAAATAAAATAATTTAAATAAAAAATTAGTAGCAAAACTAATTTTGAGGAACCTAACTGCCAATCTATTGGCAGCGGTTTTTTATTAATGTTAAGGAAGAAAAAAAAAATAATTTTATGCTCAAAATTACACTTTTTGTGTCTATCCTCAGAGTGTAAAGCATCTGCTTTATGCACGTTTAATCGATGTTCCGGAATATTCGCTTTTTAAGTTGTAATTTTCTTGTAAATTATTATTTTATTGAATTTCGCTTCTAACTGCTAAAAAATAGTTTTGTGCAACAAGTACGCAAAAAAGCATTTGGCTTTTGTTAAGATGTTTTTATGAAAATTGTTTACTTTAAATATAAAAAAAAATCATCATAACATCGTACGCACACTATATACATAATTTGATAAATATTGGTTTTAAGGACAGCAATTATAAGGTATTGAATTTGAAATTAGAATACTAGGGAAATCAGTCTTCTCAGTGTTCTGATACTGGGACAAGTAATTTCTTTATCTATTAAATATTTATTATAATTAATAATAATTTAAGGAATTTTTACGAGGTGATGTTACGCAGACTACTTACTATTTAACTAGTGAAGCGCGTGTTTTGAATGCATATTGTGATTAATCGCTTCTCATTAACGAAAAATTTGATTACGTAGCCGTTTAATTTTCACTTTTAAAGGATTGCTCGAGTTACTGCGATATTAACGTTATCTGATGGCCGATCGACCAATTACGGAAAGTCCGCTGTGGGACAAGCAGCAATTAATGCGATGCGATTTCTATCCATTATCGGAAATGCATATTAATTGCCTGGAATGCAGTTTATATCTACGTATCCGATGCTATCCGTGACATTTCGTTTATTAAATTATTTTACTAGTCTGTTTTTTACTCGTTTTTTACTGCTTTTATTTTTAAAGTCCTTATATTATAAATAGAATAATATCGATATGCTTATTGTATATAAAATGCATATGTAAAGTAGGATCGATTTATTTGAGATACAAAATTATAAATTATAAAGTTCGAGATGAGTTAAATCTTTTTTAATTTGATATTGGGTATATTAATGATGTAACATCCGAAATTAATTATAGCACATTTTATAAACAGTTTCCACCTGACCTGAGGTAATAGTAATCAACAAGAATTATTGGAATGTTAATTTTTGAATAAAGCTGGTGTGAAATACATACATTTTTATGTTACCCTAAAATAAATAAAATAATAATTTTAAATTTGTATGCACCATAATTAAATAAACCACTCATACAAACCTTGAAGAAATTGTTTAAATAAAGTGAAAAGACAGCTTTTAATTTAGATTCAACTAAAATAATAATTTTTGAATAACAAAACTTTTTAAAAAACTTTGTAAATATATTTTATTTTAATTAGAATTTCAGCTTCTTTAACACGTTCCAAGTGCCAGGAAGAAAATATAAAAAGAGAGAAGATCTTAAATTCGAGAGCTTTTGGGATAACAAATATTTTTCTAATGAACAACAACTATGAATGGTAAATTGGTTTGCTTTTTACATTATTTCTCATGTCTACGTTTAATCGAAAATATATTTTCAATAAAAAAGATTTTTTAACACAAGTTAAAGATCCTTTTCTTTTAATTTCTTTTTTACGTACTCTTGTAGGTCAAACAGTTAAAAATTAAAACACATATCTTTAGCAAACATTGACTTTGAAAATGTTGAGTATTGGATCATGATATTTTGACTTTCTTCATATTTTGAAACAATAAAACATTATACCATAACTTTCAGAATAATTCATACCCTAAAGGTGAAACACTCTCCTAGTCATTAAAAGATAGCTACTACATATCTAAATCCAAATTGAAAATAACATTATCGCGACTGAAAATTTTTGTTGTCAATAAATTATTGACCAGAACACTGAAATCCGAAGGATGAAAATAAACTAACTTTTTCGACGGACAAAATAACACTCGGTCGGCCGGGTCGATTTTCCGCTCGGTATCGTGGCCTCGCGGTCCATCGGCGCGGCTGAAAGGCCCTCGTGTGTACACGTCGCGGGCGAAGAGCCGTCGAGTGGCACTCGCGCATCGGAGTCGCGTGCTGCGCGTGTCACGCTTTCGCGCGCGGACGGAGGCAAGAGAGCCGCGAAAATCCCGCCCGCCGGTGAAAACGCGATTTCGCGAGGCTCGTTCGGCTTCCGTAGATTCGGCGGGCTCGATTTCGCGAATTCGCTCGCAGTACAATATAACCTGTTTGCGGCTTATACCGATTGTTTCACTAATTTGTTTGATTTTACACTGTGAGAATTTTACCACAAAAATTACGGTAAACCTCCTTGGACATTTTTACGGGAAAAAAAAATTGTAAATTTTACGCGGAGCTTGCACGATACGAAAAGCTCCATAAAAATTACGCGATGTTTCCGTAAAAATTACGTGATGTTCCCGTAAAAATTACGAAGTTTTAGTCGTAAAAATTACGAAGTTTTTGTCGTAAAAGTTACGAAGTTTTTGTCGAGCTTTTTTCGGAGCTTGCCTGTAAACAATTACGGATTCTTTCGAATCGCGCAAGCTCTGCGTAAAATGTACAGTGATTTTCCCGTAAAAATTTCCAAGATGGCAAACCGTCCCACAATTATGTTTTCTCCCGTAATTTTTAACACATTTCAGCATTCTTGAGTGTGCTAAATCAGCACTTTATGCCATCATTGCATTAAATAGTGTTCGATACTCGTGTCAGAAGTGATTTTAGCGAATTATAAATTTACATTCGTCCAAAAATCACCTATCGCTAGTATCACTACTAGATTTCGATACTCGGCTTCACTCGCTCGGCTAAAAATCACTTTTTCGCACGACTTGTATCGAAATGAACTATTTGAATCACAGACAATTTTTGCAGTCGTCTGGTTCAGAAAATAGTGTTCGCAACACGGGAGCAAGGTGATTCATAAAACTGTTGATTAAAGCACTCAGTGCGAAAAACAGCCGATTAACGCCTTAGTGGGTAAAACAACTAATTAACG
>JAXIUT010022901.1:2726-17422 GCA_035586675.1 Eurytoma californica | reverse complement strand
TCCAATGAAAGAGAGGCTTTGACTACCACGGAGTTTACACAAAAAAATATGCACTTTCTTGGAGAATCACCCATATACATGAAATTTGACTAATTGAAATTGACAGGGTGCGCAATATACTGATCTAGGTATCGAATGTACAACTGACCAGATCCTCGTGAGTCCGTCGGAGCCGTCGACGACGCTGGCGAAGGTGTCGGTCGCGGCGGCCGCGGCGCTCGCGTCCTCGGCGATGGCCGCCGCCGCGGACAGCTCGTCGACCAACTGCTGCTGCTGCGCCGCCGCCTGGTTGTCCTGGCCGGCGGACGGCGGCGCCTGGAAGAAGGCCTCCTCCTCGTCGTCGGGCCCGGCGTCCGTCGTCGCCCCCTCGTCCGTCTGCGCCAGCTCGTCCGCGTGCAGCTCGCTCGGCGGGAAGCTGCGCGACTCGCCCGACATGATCGGACGCTCCGACGGCCTCTGCCGGCGCAGCGTCTGCGGATTCAAG
Organism: Eurytoma californica; assembly: GCA_035586675.1. NCBI lineage: Eukaryota > Metazoa > Arthropoda > Insecta > Hymenoptera > Eurytomidae > Eurytoma > Eurytoma californica. Next base: position 16,938 of record JAXIUT010022901.1, on the reverse strand, counting down.
GTCGATTTTTTTATTTTAGCTGATCGATTGCTTTTTGTTTGGGGGGGAGCTGATGGCAGGGTTAATTTATTGGCTGTGTAGGTGGAGGGATTTTGTAAAAGTTACTTTCGGTTGGCTGATAAAGTTATTAGTGTTCAGTATGGTGATACAAATTAATTAGATTCTGGTAAAAACTGTTAGAAACATTGTTTGTGACAATTAAGACTTTTACGAGTAATTTTTACAATGCTCCGTGGCAATTTTTACTAAAGAGATCACTTCATTTATAAAATTACTCGATATAAATCGATACTTTGACTAGATTCAAAACTTAAGTAAGTTGTTACTTTTTGAAAAAAATTAATAAAGTTTATGATGTAGTAATCAGTGAGTCTTATGTTCTCCTCAAATTATGCAGACAATTTTTTTGATCTCTGATAGCAAGATAACCCTGTTTTTATCACTATTATTATACAATAAGATTTTCCTTAAGTTATTGTTTATATAATTCGAACATAATGATCAAGAAAATATCGCAGATAAGCCTTTTGAAATATGTACATTGAATTTTCCATGGATAAAATGGTATTTTTTTTTTGTTTTATTTATGCTTTTATATTACGTTTATCAAAACTGAATTGCTTACACCAGTACTCCTTAAATACTACGAAGAATATATAAGTAATGTTTTTTTTTCTTCTTTGCGATGTCAACTACAAACTTCCGCGTAACATGTCAATGAAATAACATTTGACGCGCCAAAACGCGATCGTAGCCTAAATCCGCTAATTACCAATTCATCAGGTATTTCACCTACCCTCCCAACCCCATCCCCTCCTCCACTCTAACCCTCGCTTAATACCCCGCGCAACAAACCTTATTAAGCCAACTCGGCGCTTGCTTATTTCAATGTAAACAAACGCGCGGGGATTACAAGTTCAAAAGGGCGTGTTAGCCGGGGGGTTGAATTCCGCGCTCGCGCGTGGCGCAACTTCCGATATAACCGAAGACGTACGTGTGGGAAGGTGGGCCGGCCGATAACTCGGGCCAACTATTTGGGCGCGCGCATAATTGGACGCGGCTGATTTTGAATTTGGTAGTCGATGAGCGGCGGTGGCCGGGTCATGAGCGGCGCGCGCCTCTCGAACGTCTTGAAAGTTGCGCGGGGAGAGGCAGCGCCCGCGCGGAATTAATTTACCCCCGGCCGCCGCGGGAACTACACTGGGCGCCGCCGCTAGCCTGGACTCCGCGGGCGCGCGCGATGTGTGTCAAGAATTTCCTAGTGGCTAGTTAACTTCGCGAAGCCCCCGTTTGTAACTCGCGCTAAATCTGACCTAGTTGCTCCCGGGGTAATCAGATATTTTTTTTCTCTTTTTTCTTTTTTTTTCTTTGAAAAAAAAGTTGTTATGTGTGTGTGTGTGTGTGTTCTTTTTATATTCTTTTTAAATATAGTTCAGTCGTACGTCGGTAACTAATTCTATTCAGTATAATACTTGCGTTTTATAGTAAATGAATATTCTTTTATGAAATAGTAAAATTAAACATCTTTATTTATATTTATTTATAATATTATAAAATTATGCGGTATATAGAAATATTCAAATCAGTCACTGAATTAAATAGTAGTTATAGAAAATTATTATATATGCGTGGTTGTGAAATGAATGTACCGAGAAATTCGAGAAAAGAGAGTGGAAATGAGATACGGATTCTTTTTTTTTGAAAGTTGAATATAAATTAAATTAAATCAAGAATTTAAATTAAATTGCATAAAATTTTAATAACTGAAAAATTATTTAAATTAAAAAAAAATTGTTCTCTTTATCTGAAGAGAAAAAATTTAATATTGGCGTCTTTCTCATTCATTTTTAAAACAATTACGTTAAACATTGCTTTTTAAGTTTGTTAATTTTTGTTGTAAATTAAGTGCCTTTTAAATGCTTTCAGTACTAATTTCATACGTTAATTTAATTATTCTAATGGAGGTAACAAAGGTAATATTTACTGCTTGAAAGGGAAAAGACTAATTAGTTCACATTTTGTAGTATGATTTTAATATAGTAGAGAAGTATAAATATGAATTATAAAGAAAATCATTCATTATATTTTTCTTCTGTAAAGCATCATCTTGACCTGGGTGAGTTTGTAAATAAAAAAAAATAAATGTCTGACTAAACTAAGCCTATAACTACTTAATGAGGTACCTAGACACAGTTTTATTAATGTTAATTATGAATTTCTTCATACCTGCTAATGTTTAAAATAGAAATTTTTATATATTGGTAATCGTGAAAACTAGTTATAAATTAGAGAATAATGACCAAGTAAATCAATGTGTAAAAGTAGCGTGAAATCGCGTCGCTTTCAATGAGCAGTATTGCAGCTCCTATTTTCTATGTGGTGTTACTGCACCATTACGGTACAGGTAACTTGCATTCTTTATTCAAGGAAACATCCCTCAATTTTTTGGACATTTTCCTTTTAACTTTAAACGTCCAGTCATTATTGTAACTATAAAACGGTGTCGTAAATTAGTCGTTTTTAAATAGACTATAAGTAGTGAGGACATCTCGTTTACCCATGGAAAAGTAGTTATATAAAGCAAGCATATTAAATAATTATTAATTAAAAAAATTATTTGTTAATTTAACAAAAATGTTTAATTTATCACCTGAAATGTGAAACTTCTCCAGCTGCCGCGTACCCCGAGCCTCATCCCACGTTTTTATTACGAAACCGCCTGCTTGTGACTCCTTCAAGCGGCAGCTTACAAGCAACATTTCAATTAAACGATCAATTTTCCTCGAAGTCGCAGCCTTACACGGTGACTATATCCGCGATCCAGGGAATCCGGCGGCTCGCCAATCGAAGGCGATGGGAGGAGGGTATCTTCGGTGGCTCGTCAATTAACCGCGCGAGAAGCATAAATCACTTACGCTCGCTATAAACTCGGCGCCGCTGCGCCCCTCTAACCGGCGCTCGGATCGTTAAATTTTCTCCCCACCCCCTACGGAAAGACGCATCGCGACCGAGTTCGACGGGCTCCTCTCGGCGTGTTTCTTCGGCGCAACAAGGCCGACGCTCCATTGAAATTTATAGGCGGGCTGTTTCTCGTCCGCTCCGCTGCAGGCCCGATGCGTGCTGCCTTTCAATTATGTATGACAGGCAGTAACTCGCTGGCGCGCGCGTCCCGCTTTATCCGCGCCTTTCTTCTTTCACGCGCGGATAATGCCCCTCGGATTCCGCGGGAGTTGTGCGACGAATTTTGCGCGCGGGGGGTTGGCGAGGTATAGCTTGCTTTTTTTTTTTTTTATCACGACGGTGGAGATGCATTATTTAAGTCGCGGTATCGTTTCGGCGCTCGTCATCGTTATTTTTATTGGGAAGTGAGCTGGAATAATGGCGTCATCGATCTTCCTTTTTTTACTTTACTTCTTCATGGGTTATTTATCAGGCGTTATACGAGGTGAGTTATGTGTCATTGTTATTATTAAAGTGGAGAATTTATAATCGACCTTGATGCGTAATATGTTAGATTGAAGTTTCGAGATAAAGTTTTCTCGGCTTCGTTCGTGTTCGCGTGATGAATTAATGATACGGACGCTTTGTTAATTCGTTAGGCAATTTCTTTTTTAAGGGATGTGCAATTATTAATGCTGCGACGGTGTTGTAATTAATGTTAAAGAAAGAGCACAGGTTTGGAATAAATTTGAATACTGCGAAATTAATAGCGAGGGAAAATGTTTGAAATTTAAAAATAATTTGACCTCCTTACTAAGGCAAACATTGAAAGTGAATGTCTTGAAGAGCTCGTCTGTTGTCACTTTTGCATATATTAAGCATGTATCACACCGAACACGGTCTTTTTAAAAATAATCCCCTACCAGAAAGAAGAGAAATTTATTTAAAGTTACCGTGCTTTTTTTCAATACTCGTGGAGTGACGAACCAGAATCGTAAATCTCCGTTCTTTAAATATTTAAAATTTATAGTGAAAAATTCTGTACTAGAAATTGATTACTGCAATATTTTCCATTAAATTGTAGAATTTTGTTTTCTCAAAGAGCAATTTTGTAACAATATAAATTTTCAAGTCCGAGATTTTCATGAATTTTGATTTTATTGAAGTTCTCGAGTTAGAAAAAAAAGTAAACAAAATTTGTTGTCTAAAATAATTTTTCTTCTCAATTTGAGCTGAAGATTGTGAAACAATTCTTTATCTTTATTTTGAAATCTACTTTGTAAAGAAATTTGCTAATCGTGTCAACAGAGTTTCTTTCAACACTAACTTTTAATTTATTCTTCTTCTTTTAACACTAATAATTTTGAGTAAAATTAGCCAAGCTACCTCACTGCGCGCGACTTCGTTAATCCGCGGGGGTGGCGAAGCCCTAGCGCGATGCGCACAAGGGAAGAGAGGCAGTGAGAGAGAGAGAGGGGGGGAGAGGGAAAGAGAGCCGGTGGATTTTCAAGCCCCGTCACGCCAGCACGTGAAAGTGCAGCGCTCCCCTCGGCGTGTACGCGCGAAAGCGGAGACTAAAGCCTCACCTGCTGTGGAGTTTGCAGGCGCGAGATAACCAGGCGCGCGGGGGCCCCGCTGGTTTATAACTCATTCGATTTATGGACTATTAAGTCGATGGCGGCCGAGTACCCGACTATTATTTCAGTGATCTGCTCGGCGTGTACGGGGCTAACGTGGAGCTAGTGCACGCACGCCCCCCCCCCTTCCCCCCCCCCTCGTAAAGCCTTCCACGTACGCTGCGATATTAGCTGGCGAAATTAAGAAGTGCGCTCGAGCGCTGCCCCCGCTGCGAGGGCAATGAAAATTAAAAGGCAGCTGGTGGTTTTGGAGTTCAAAGAGTTTATGAAATTCTGGGGAATTTTTTTCGTTTTTCGTTGCTGAATTTTTCAGTTGGTCGATAGGCCTTCCGGCATGTAAATTGAAAGCTAAGGTGGCTTAGCCGAATTTTTTTTATAACAAGAGCAATTATTTTGATTACATTTTTTAAAATTATTTGTTCCCTTTACTCTGACAAGATAAATACTAGTTACAATTCACGATAATTTTGATAATCCACAAAAAGTTTGAGTAACACTTTAAAGTTTTAATCATTATAATTTGTGTGCGTGTAAATAAAAAGGATAAAAATAATTCGTATAGCTTGTATGAAGAATACTTATTTAGTAAAATATAATACTTATTTTAGATTTTCAGTTGTAGAAGAAAAAGAGTGTTCCATATTTAACATATGCGGAAGTAGAAACAGACGAGTAGCGAAAGCCAATATTTTTCGATTGAAGGAGAATGGAGGTAGAATGACCATGGGTTAGCAGCAAGTAGAAAAGTAGAAAAATGTATGAAATTCTTGTTACGTTTAGAGTTTTAATAAAAATTTAGAAAATTTAATCCGAGGAAGCGAAGGAAAAGTTGAGAAAAACCAAGGGTGCTAAAATAAGTAGAAATATCAAGATTTCATGCGACTATCAGTAGTAATAATCGTACAGCATAACTTTTTCGCTATTTCTTTTTTAAAACATTATAGAAATTCACATGTAAATACTCCAATACTTTACAGTATTCATCAGTTTTACAGGTTTCCTGTTGGTATTCAACAAGGATATTTGAGAACACTTTGAAGATTCAAATAAAAATATTAAATTCACATGCAAACGTTTTGAAAATGCTAAAAAGAATCCGTAGCTTCTTAAATTAACTAATTAGTTTGGGTGTTAAAATACTTATTTTACATTTTTTTCAAAAATGTACGGGAATAAGAGATATAATAAGTTCAATACACATGGAAGTAGAAACATACGAGTATGGAAAGACAATACTTTTCAATTGAAATGTTCAAAACTTTCCTTCACAAACGAGAGATTCCTTTTTCTTAAAGTCAATATTTATTACGCTCTACGATATTATCGTTCGCCAGCCGCAGAATTTAGCCAAAGAAAACTTAGGAGGTAAAGCGCGCGCGTAAAAATTTTCTAACTCCTCAAATTAGTTCGCCTCAATATCACAGCGAAGTTCGTGCCTCGATAAACATTCTGAATACGTATCTAATTACCCGGGGCAACTTCGGGAACGCGCGAGAAGCGCGGAAGAGGCACGTTACAACGGGAAGGTATGCACCTCATAAAACTGCAATAAGAATTTAATTTTCGCGACGGTCGCGCGCACGGGGGCGGAATGCGGAATCCGCCGGAGGGCAACGGGTTAAAAGCTACGGCGAAAGCTTTATTAATTATAGCGACTCGGCACGAATCGCGTGCAATTAGCCTCCCCCTACCTCGCCCGGCCACGTATTTCGTCGGGGGGCTTAAAAGACGCCTTCGCGTGGGTTTACGTTTTACTGCGGGAGCATCGAATTCGGGGAATTCGGAGGACCCTACCCTGAGCAATGGGCTAAAGCGCAAACTGGAGCCTCGTTCGCTTTTTCACCCGGTCTCTAATTACACCGGGGCGATAATTTGTTTTTATTGAAGTTCGCGCGTTTACCCGCGTTGAAAAAAAGCCTTTGAAGCTGTTTTTTACGATTCTTTTTTATGAGCTTTGAGGTTGCGCAGCTTTTTAGCTCGTGAATTTAATCGCATCAATTTTGCACGGATGTTCCTACCAATTTGATCATGTGCTTTACAGAATTTTTAGTGGAGAATCAAATTATTATGTGAAAAGTGTTTTAGTATTATAAACCGCGGAGTTTGTGTGAGGGACGGGCGAAGAAAATAAATAAAACCCGTCATTTCGCGAATATCATTCAAACCGAGCCCACTCCTAAAAAGCATCAGTTTCGCAATTCCACGCAATTTTTCCGACGAAATAATAAGAATACCGCGCGTGGCTCTCGCATAAAAAAGAGATGCGAATACAAGGAGAAAGAGAGAGACGACGATAGAGGGGGTGAAAGGCGAAAAAAAAGGGGAGCACAAAGAACGAGACTTTGCAGGTGTACATGATACGCAAGCGAGGCACTATATATTTGCAGGGCTGCAGGTCGAGATAGAGAGGGAGAGAGAGAGAGAAAGGGAAAAAAGAACAAGAGGAGAAAATGTTCCTCGCTTTGTTAGCTCCGGCTCTTACGTTCCCTCTATGCCCCATTCCTTCTTTTTTCCGACCTTCTCTCTTTTCATCTCGCTCCCTCCCTCTTTCGCTCTTTTTCCGTTGCCAGTCCGAATTAATTTCCACGGTCCACTCGACGACGCGGCGACGAAACTTTTCGCGGGAATACCGTTCGACGCGGCGCTTTCCGGAGCCCCGAGGTAAATGAAGATTAATTTGCGACGCAGCGTTAATTTTAAGCACCGCACCCCTGTTTACCTTTATTTTACCGCCGCTAGAACTTTATGAGAGGCTCGAATTTTTAATTGCGGGATTTAGCCGGCGGAAACTGAAATATTAAAAGTGGTCAAGATGTTCGCTAATGGCCATGACAATTGGCTAGTTTCCCCCGCCGTTTATAGCGACGAAAGTAGGAAACATTTTATCGGATTAAATTCTATGTATTTATAATGCGAAAGCAGTGAATTTTAGCTTGGTCTTTTAGTAGTCCAATCAACGGTCTTTTTAGTGCTGTTATGTACAAGGAATAGCGCAAAAAATTAATCACCTAAATACTTCCCATTTTTCCCGCTGTTAAAGAAAGCAGATATTTTTGTTCAAAGGTAGATTCAATTTCTACCCGAAAAGTGAAGGAATTGTTTTTTAGAAACTTGGAATCTCTATTTTATACAATATTCCTGGAAATATAATCCGTTTTTTGCTTATACTTCGCTTCAAAGGCTTGATTTGTGAACTCAATTTTGATGCAGAATTTCATGAAAACTAGATCCTTTTAAAATGTTATACTGAAAAAATATTCAAACTTTGTTTTAAGATAGTTATCTTTATCTTAAATTCACCTTAAATCAAATTTATTGTACAAATTTATGGCGAAACTTTGAAGGGGATTCAATTATTCTGATCTCCTAGAAGCTATAAATAACGTTAAAAAATTAATGTCTGACCAAACTCGGCTTGCACTCCTTCCACATATGAAGCATGGTGATAGAAACTATATGTTTGAAGGAGGCACCTGTCGCATTTCTCCATGAAATTAATTAAATGAAGTGATGAAAATTTTACAAATCCTCTTAATGACCAAACGTCTGACCATACTCGACTAACACTACTTATACACCTCCAATGTATGAATAATGATGTTTGGAACTACTGTTTACTTATATTTTTAAAGGAACTGCCATATGTCGCATTTCGACGAAAATCTTTAATCTTGTAAAACCATTAACATAATACACTGCCTGACCATTCTCAGTTTATACTACTTATATACCTTTTATGTATTTCCTACTTCTAAAGGAAGCAAGCACCTGTCGCATTTTTCCATTAAATAAAACAATGAAAATCTTGCAAACTAGTTAGTAACATTATATATAATAACGTAAAATTAATTTCTGAAGTTAAAAAGAAATACAGATTACTGTTTAGCAACCTGTACATTTCGTTGAAAGTCGTTATATCAACTCGGCCTAGAGCTACTATAGCGGAGTCTTCAAGTCGGCCCGTCGCCGAGGCGTCGATCGTCACGAGGCGGCGCACGAAAATATCAGACGCCCGAAGAATGTTCAGCTGTCGCGGCGCGGCCTCCATTGTCGGGATAATCTTCGCTCTTAGAAAAAGTTAGGGCGACGCGGAAACGTCGGCTGCGACACGGGGCCCCGAGTAAGACGAATGCATAATCGCGCCCGTAGATTCCGTACATACAAAATCCATTTCGCGCCTCGCGAGAACGCATTAGACTGTCTCCACTGGCTGGTAGGGGCGGCAAAAAGGACGCGACGGATGCCGAGCGAAAAAGTGTCGCGCGCACGCGGGGCATGTGCGCGCGGCTATACGAAGTTTTTTTTTTCTTTTTTTTTGTCGGGTAGCCCCGGAGGAGACTGTTTAAATGAGGGATAGAGGGGGAGGGAGGACCGGGGGCTAGGTAATACCCATCGTATTTCTTCTTTATTTTCGTTTATCTGCGCGCGAGTCTCGAATTTATTGACGGCACTTGCTATCGACATCCCAGTCAAAAGTTCGCCGGGAGCCCGGGCGTCCCTCCTCCCCTTCCCCTATTTTTTCCTTTGCCCCCATTTGCTTCTCTCTCTCTCACTCTATTTCTCTTTCTCTTTCTATCTCTTTGCACCGGAGCTGTGAGTTGATTTTTCCTTCTTTGCGAGGGTAATGTGTACACGCTCATATGCATCTGTGTTTGTGTGTGTGTGTGTGTGTGTGTACGAAAGCAAAAATTTTCCACCTTCCTTTTTTGAGACGGCACTGAAAGGATTTCCGATTCCTTATTGGATGAAATTCGCTCCATCGCGAGCCAGCTTCTTTTTGTTTCATCGACTTTCAATGGATTCGCTTCTTTCCGCACCGGCACACTCTCGCGAAAATTGCTACTTTCCCGCAATCCAAGGATCGATACGTGTGTTTACTCGAAATTTAAGTTTGCATTCCAAGATAATTTTTATGGATGATCGAAGATAAAAAAATGTTAAATCGAATTTAACTGGATTAATGATGATGCCGTTGGTTATAAGTCCATTAATAATTTTTGCATTTTATATTACTATAGTTTTTATACTAAAGGGTGGAAAATAAAAAATTAGTGCAGCCACTAGTAAATTATAAAATATTTATACTAAATTTTACTTTAGTTATATTATACTATTATTATTAATTTAGTTTAATTACACTAATTTTTTTAATTTTTCGAGATTTTCCTCACTTTAAAACAAACTGTAGTAATTTTAAATGCAACTTTTTTTCCATGCAAATAATTTTTACATGAAATAATGATCACGAAATACTTTAATTCAGACTATTTTAGCGTTTTTATTCAGGCGGATACGATCAATTTTAATTCAGCGTAGTAAATTTCTTGTAACAGCGGATGTCTGACCATACCCGCCTATAACTACTAGTTTAAACCCGCATGGCGTAATTGCACTGTTTGTTTGCCTCCCTCGTTAGCGGGGTAAGTCGAAATTTTCTTAAAACCCTTTTTTACTCCAAATGAGAATGTTACATGCTTCATAAGTTTTCTCTGCAAATTAAGGTCTCCGCGCTGCGAGCATCCTTCCCGCCGGAAGTGAAAGTCTACACGAAGCGCGCAACTGCCCCGCCAGCAAAAAAATTCTCGCCAACGTCCGCGGCACCCCCCGTCTACATTCTCACCAGCGTCGTTACAGATACCCGCAAAGACGCCGAAAAAAAAGCCAGCTCGATAAACAAAGCTGCCCCCCTTCGTCGACACTTAACATTATTTTTCCAAAAAATTAGCATATCCTTGCACTCAGCTCCTGAAAGGGTCTTTCTTAGAGAGTAGTAACAAAATTTCCATCTCACAGCCCGGCGGCGGGCATCGATTTTCCGCGATCGCAACAAAGGGTGCGCGCTTTGACGATCGGCGTAGGTGCCGGCCGGGCGTAATTAATGCCCCGGTAACGATCCGATCGGTCCCGCGGTGTCTTTCGGACGCTCGCGTCCCGTGTTCTTGAATATTCATACTTCCATTATTGGCCTGGCCCAGATGCATGCCGATGTGCCGGCCGAGAGTGTCGCCCACCGGAGCTGCTGCTGCTGCTGCGAAGACCCGCGGAGTCACTGATTGCTTCCTGCGCCCGTTTTTAACGGAGCTGCCGCCGTCGACGATGGAACTGCGCGGGTTTATTGCGATTTTTCATGCGCGCGCGAGGGGTGAAAAAGGTAGCGTACGAAAATTGGGTCGATATCGGGGAAGATTGGATTATTGACGATTTATTAGGTACTGTCCACGGAGTATCGGGCATTATTGTATTTAACAGGTGTCCGTTATAAAGTTAATATTTATTGCGAACAGTGATTGATTGGAAATTAAATTCTTTAATGAATAAGCAATTTAATAGTGATTTAAGTGTGTGAAAAAGGAGTTAATAGAATTAAAATTAAATTTAATTAATTTATAATGAAATCAAAAAAACTTTTATTGTGATGTTTTTAATTGTTTCTAATATAGATTACTTATTCAAACTAAAATCCATTACGCACTAATATTCGATTTCGTATAGAATGCCAATTAATAACAATCAATTACTGAAACCCGTAATCTTTCGTAATGAATTATTAAATTGAGCATATTATTGGATTACACAAAATGTTTTGAAAGACAGCTAAAATAAAATTCTATATTCGTTAATTTGCTTTACACAAGTACTTATATATATGACTTTGTTTAAAATTTTTATTTCTATTAGGTGCTATGGCTTTGTTTCAACTATCTAAATCTATACCAAATCGACGATAGGTAATTAATTTCAACATCAACTATGATTAAGTTGATGGATATTGACAGTTGAATACTAACATCATTTTTTATTGTAACAAATACTTTCCTGGATATTTTTTATAATTGGCACTCCTGATTTTTTCATTTAAAGTTTAATTAAGTCTATAATAACAATAATAAATTCATGAATCACAGGTTTCATAGATTCCAATTTATCTTCATACGTAATTGAAATATACAAACAAACAATTTTATTTAGATGGACAGATTCATCAAAGATAATCACATAACTATAGTTCAATAAAAAATACTTTTTGTTAATAAATCAATAAAAATTACTTTCTATTATTACGGCCAACTGCAGAAGTTCCTAATGACCCATCGGTCGAGCGAGCAGCTTCATCAGCATTTGCGTAACGGCACCTAATCAATCAGTCGGAATTTTTCCTCCCGGCGCAGTTTAACACTGACGCTGACAACCGAGAGGTCCGCTAAATTTTCCCGCCCCATGAATCCCGGCTCCATAATAGCGACGCCCCGAAAGTGCCTAATTAGAGGCGCGCGAGGGCTTGTTGTCGCGTCTGAATGGCCATCGACACAATCGGCGAGCGAGGCTTGCGGCTGACAGCGACGACGCCGAAAATCTCTGAACGGCCGTCTCGGAGGATCCCGCTGCAATGATGTCAACCGGATGCGTGGGGAATCAATCACGACCCCGCGAATTATGATCGATCTGCCGGGGGAATAAATGGCCGCGGCGAGCCACTGTTCCTGCGGGGACCCGGTCGGGCGTGGACTCGCCGAAAGCGACGGGGGCGCTGCAACGTTGCGCTCGCTGTGTGACTGATGGTCGGCTCATTCGAGATTTTTTGAATCGCCGGAAGTGATTGATGATGTCTTCCTTCGGACGTCTTTCGCTGGGTCGCGCGCTGCACCCTCGACGCGGCGACAGTCTCGGTCGTTAAACAATCGTGAAATATTTCCAGGCGCTCGGGGAGATTCATTGTTTTGAGTTACTTATTTATGGTGATCTGATGACCGTAAAATTTCGTACTAAATCATAGCTAATCTTGTTGTTTCAGCTTTTCTGTCAATTGCAGCCTTTTTTATGAAATTATACGTGATGTAATGTACTGGCTTACACACACTTTCGTAGGAACGATGGATGGATTAATAAAAGTAGAAACGATTCTCGTACGAGTGGGTTTGCGTGACTACGACTTGGAAGTAAATACAAATTGCCTTTTCATTCCACTCATTTAAAATGTGTCAATTCATGTGGTATTCCTCTGCTTGTATAGGTAACAAAAAATCAATACAAAAGGCATGTAAGAGTTAATGCAATTTACAACTCTGATTATATATAGAAGACTTTCATCAATGCATATGTAACTTACAATAATAAATGGACTGGTAATTTAAAGGTTTTTATATATTTATTATTAATTTCTAACGCTTTTATACAAGTACGGAAGAAAATAAAAAGCAAATCTTACTGTTTCACATTGGTAACGACTACTGCATTAGAAAAAGTCAAAAAATTATTGCAAAATCTTTAAATTTAATATTTCTCACAGTGTTAAACATGGTTTGTTCCAAAAATAATATTTATATTCATTTCTAAATTGTTAATTCCGCCCTTTTTAAAAAGAAAATTGGTTTCTATAGGTATTTCTGATAGAAATATATACTGTTTATTTTTTTCTCTCCTGTTCACGAGGAGATAAATGACATCCTTGCGTAAATCTCCCCGCCTCGTGTTGCTCCGTTTATCAACATCTATACAAATAAAATATTTCACAATAATAAAATAAATAAACGAAAAAAGTGTTCGCCAATTATCCGCACTGGTCATTTCACACTCCACTTAAGCAATCGCCTCCAACCGGGCAATTACAACCTCGCTAACTGAAGTCGCCCTTTATCGAGCTACTTTCCGGGGAATTCCTCGGTGCGTTTGCTCCTCCGGCGCGGCAATTACGCTGGAAGCGGCAAACCGCGCGTATCGTAAGCCGGCCAAGTCGCGCCAACTCGATTGTCCGTTTGGCGAATTCGACCGGCTTAGGCGCTGCTGCTAGGGTCGCGCGATAACGAGACGAGGAGGAGGCCGCGCGCGGGCCTTTAATAAGGCGCAGCGCAGCGGGCCGAAAGAGGAGCAGCCATCGCGCCGAAGTTATACCTAACGATCTTCGCGAGTGCGCGGCTCAGCGAGGCGCGATGTGGAAGCCGGCGAGTTAGCGTCGCGCCGATTGAATAAGCCGGGGGAAGATATGGCGTGCGGAGGTGGGGTCGATTCTTCCGAGGCGGCGAGGGGATCCGCTAACTTTGGCCTCGTGACGCTGGGTGCGTCGTTCGTGCTGAGGGGGACGGGCGAGAGGTATCAAGTTGACGGGTTCTGTTTGTTTGTCTTGTTGCACGCGTTTCGAGACTCGGTGCAAGTTTGTTTCGAGGATTCGATGGTTGCTGGGTTGGAAGTAGATTTTTTCAATGGTAGTCAATTTTTGGGCATTCGATAAGAGAATCGCTAAAGGAATCGTAAGAAATGGCTAAAGCAAGAGTTATGTTTTTCACGATGTTTTGTAAGATTCATTATGAGAATTTTCCGGTTTTAAGAGAGTACAGATGTCTTTATGATGACATTTCGTGGACACTGCAGTCCAGTTTTTAGGACTATTTTCTAGTCTAGTGGTTCCAGTTCACGAAGTGGGCTAGAATGACACCGAAACGACGGGATGAAAAAATACTACACACCAAACTCGAAAATCGAATAACAAACAGCTAAAAACACTCATGGTTAATGAACTGGAACTGGATTTTTATTTTATTTGTTTTTTTGTGTATAGTACTCATGAATTGTAGATCAAAATTAAAATGGTAAAGGTACATCTAATTTATTTGATTGAAACTGTTTTTAAAGAATTTGAA
>JAXIUT010022880.1:0-17426 GCA_035586675.1 Eurytoma californica | reverse complement strand
GTGTGTGTGTGTGTGTGTGTGTGTGTGTGTGTGTGTGTGTGTGTGTGTGTGTGTGTGTGTGTGTGTGTGTGAGTGTGAGTGTTTGCGTGTGTAAGAGAGAGTAAAAACCGCGGTATACTCACATTGAGGCCGAAGGACTGCGCGACGATGTCTAAGGCGGTCTCCTGGTCGTCGGTCTCGCTGTCGGTCTCGGCGGGCCTGCTGAGTGACCTCTGCAAATTGCTCTCCTTGGCCGCGTACAGTGCCTCCCGCCTCTCGGCCACGCAGAAGTTCGCCTCCGCCTCCTCCTCCGCCGCCCCTTCATTTCGCTCCTCGGCTACCGCCGCCGCCGCCGCCTCCTCGTCCGCCGGCAAACTTTCCTCGAGCTGCTGGGCTTGCGCCTTCTCCGCCAGACGAGTGCCGAGCTTCTCGAAGAAGCCGCCGTCCTCCTCCTGGATCCTTCGGTTCAAACACACGAGACGCCCCGGCCCCCCGTTACACACGGACAACTCGTTCAAAGTGGCGTCGCGACAGCTGCGCGTATTCTCCACCCCCACCCCCTTGACGCCCGAGTATTTTTGCACCCCTGCGCCGTGCTTTGACGCTAGTTTCGAGGATGGGGAGGGTAATTCGGGCTTTTATGAAGGCTAAATTACACCGGCTTGATGCAATAGCGAGGAAATTATACGAACACTGCCTTTTATGAGCTTTTATGTAACTTTAAAGAGCTTTGTGCATTAGCGGCGCTGAACTTTAAATTATTCAAAGCCTGCTTGGAAATCTAACGATTTTATCAATTTGATTGTTCTTTATTTTTATAAGGAAAGAATTTTTTGGTCGAAATTTTCACGTGGACAGTAATTTTGGGATCGAGAATTCTGTTTGGTAAATATTATCTTTTGGTTTTATGCACTGAGAGAATTTTTCCGTAAAAATGACCGGAAAAAACGTAATCGTGGGACGGTTTGCCATCTTGTAAATTTTTACGGGAAAATCATTGTAAATTTTATCCGGAGCTTGCACGATACGAAAAGCTCCATAAAAATTACGAAGCTTTTCTCGTAAAAATTACCGAGTTTTTTGTGTAAAAATTACGGAGTTTTCCCCCTAAAAATTACGAAACTTTAGAATTGTGCAAGCTCCGGATAAAATTTACAATGATATTCCCGTTAAAAGTTCCAAGATGACAAATCGTCCCATGATTACGTTTTTTCTTTTAATTTTTATGGGAAAATTCTTTGTAGAATTCAGTTGTTAGTGGCCACTTTAAAAACAAATTAGAGTAATGTAATAAAAATAAAACTTAGGTATGTAAATTTAATTTAAAATAATTTAATGTAAAAAATAATTAAATTTAATGTAACACATTTTACGTAACTTTGAAGTAACGTAGTTGAAGTTTATAGAGTTTAAAAGATCACTAAAGTCTTAAACTGTAGGTTTAATTCAGTTACTTAACTATTTTTGCAGTCTTTTACATTTGATACATAATCCCTGTATTAAGTAAAAGAATTATCAAGCCCATTAAATGAGTTATAAATGAATGCAAAATTATTAAATATAAGGTAAATTTTTTGAAATTTAAGTTAAAAATTGTAATTTATTATAAAATCTTTAATACGTAATCATATACGTGTACAAGAGCATGTTTAAATTACATATTTAAGCTTTGCTTCCATTATACACATTAAACTTAAGCTTATTTTTCACTGTTACGGAAAGTCATAATTTTTATCAAACAGATCGCTTAATTCCTGAGATTACTTAAAAACAAGAGTATAAATTATTATTAAAAAAAATTCTCTTCCCGCTGAGATTGTTTTTAAAAATGTAATAAAGATAAGACATTGTAGCAGATAACAAATTAATTCAATTTTTCTTGCAAGAGCCTTTTGAATTAATGCAACTGCAATTACTTTCAATTTACGTTAGCAGTGCGATCAATTACATTCCTTGCTGTAATTAGCCTCAGTTTGCAGTTCACTTAAAGAAGGATAAATGCAGAATTATCGTGAAATGATTAAAAAATGAATGTCCAATGACAAGCACTCCTTTATATTATTAAGTGACATTACGGTTGGTATTTTACGTTAGTTTGTACGATCATTTTCTCTTATTCTACAGAGCGATGCAAATATATTCTTGAGAATCTTGTTTATCGCGAACAAAGAGAATGTAAATATCACAAGATTGTAAGAAAAATTATAACCATCATGTATAGAAATGATTACAATATAACATATATGCGCATTTACTTATCAATGATTCGACATTATAGTTTAAAATTTAAACAATTTAAAGGAAAATACACAAAAAATTTGTATTTAAATAACAATGAGGTTTGCATTTTTCGTTCCTATACAACAAATGATTTAAATGATTTAAATTTTTTGTGTAAGCTACCGATAAGTAAATAACGGAACGCATGCACTAAAATAACAAAACGCTGCCGCTATAATGCTTTCTCACGGAGTTTTTCATAGAGAGAATTATATTTACAACAATTAATAATAATTAAATTAACAAAAATTCACATTTTTAAACCGTAGAGTATCTGTATACATAAAAACCTTTGAAATTGTCAAGCGGGCTTGAATAGTTCCATTTCATTTGCTTACAAAATTTATCTAAAATGTACTAATTAATCTAAAATGATATTTTCTAAAATTGACTTTGTCTTCTAAGCTATGCTTCTAAGCAAAAAATGAAAAAAAATTTTTTATGGGCACAAAAATTTTTATGAGAAACTATATGTATACTTGTTGCAACGTATGCAAAGTCTTCTTGTACTCACTTTCAATATTGTCACTATACACAAAACTATTCAAAGGCACAGAAAGCCCAGAAATCTAGAGAGGTCGCTTCAAAATTGTAAAAAAAAACACTCGAGCGTCAAACACTACATTTTTCAAAAATTAATTGAAGCAAATACACAAATCGGTTGAAGCAAAAATACATTTAACACAAAATTTGTGTAGTCATAAATTACACAAATTTTATGCAAATTTTAGCCGAAAATGACACATTTTTTTCTAACAAATAAAAGACATTATTCACAAAATATACACAAAATTTACAACAAAGTGTGCTTTTTATCGCGAATAAAACAAACAAAACATCTAATCGTAGGTAAATACCCAAAACCTCGATTTCCACAAATTTCGAGCAGTAAGCAACATTCACCACCAAGAAGCCCGCACCGCATCCATTAAAGCATAGTCCCCGCAATAAGGCACATTCACGAGCGACGAACATTCAACGGTATACACAAGCAAAACGGGATTACATGCGAAGAGTGGTGACGAGCGTGCTGGCCAGGCAATGGGCGAGATTTTGCATGTCGATCCCACGTGCGGCCGTCCGCGTCGTACCCCTGGATGCGCGCTAACGCGAATGACTAAGCCACCTGCCGCCATTCATATTTCTACAGGCGTCGCTGCCCTCGCGTCTCTCTCTCCTCTTTTTTTTCGCGCCCGCGATAAATCCGTCGCCGCGTTTTCGCGAGGCGCCCGCCCGACGCGCATAATCATCTCGGCGAGTCATGCGGAGACGCGAAGCGGGATGAGCGAGTGCGCTAATTTCAGAGGCTTCGATAAGTGCGCGAATATATTTTTTGGAGTTTTGGAGGGATCGATGAGTAATTGCTCGATCTACATCGCGGACGAGGAAAGTGAGTGCGTAAAGTTAAATTTTGACTTACTCGAAGTTGAGCAATTATTCCATAAATTATATTTATTTTTTTTGCATGACTTGCGATTGATTAGTCATATTCGAAAATAGAGGATATCTACAGAACGTGAGCAGAATTGCTTTAGTTAAATTTTTGGTTTATTGTTGACATAAAAAATAATACATTATATTTCCTGCATCTTATTACAGACGATATTCGAGTAACCACCTGTTGAATAATAAGCAGTGATTTTTTTAAAGATAACGCTTGTGTCATATAGTCTACACTAATGAGTCATATTAGTGAAATAATATTTAATTAAGTTACTAGAGAATTCGACAAACGGATAATATTTAATTAAATTACTTTAGAATTAGACAAACGGATAATAACTTAACTCGAATTTGTAAATTTTGTTTCTGACATAACGACTTAAATACGTGTTATTTAGGTACCTTACGTTGTCCATTATGCATCAATCCTTTATTTACTTACACTTTGAAACTAACGAAATGTTAGTTAAACTAACGTTTTTTAACGCAATTAATTATAGTTAAAAAGCAAAAACTATAAGTTAAATCATTATGTCAGAAATGGATATTTCAACATAATGCTCTCATTTAACTATCTATAAGCACTATTAATATGAAATAAAAAATTTAATATATGTTTACAATTCGCGAAGCATTATTCCATTAATTTTAAAGTTCTCAGTAAAATGAATTAATTCCACTAATTCGCTAAAACTAAACAATTTTTATCACTTTATACTAGACAAATACAATTGCAGTTTTAAATTTTTTAAAAAATAATATATATATGGGTATATCCACAGATAAGTACGAAAATAGTTAATAATTTTCATAAATATTTCAATAAATTTTGATGCATTATCAACGAATAAATTAAATTAGTTTAAAAAAATTCATATAAATTGGTAATACATACGTTCTGACATCCACTTTCATTTTAATATTAAAGTATATTTATTTAATATATATTATTTGCACTTGCACACTTCGTGTAACTTTTAGTAAAAGTTTATTATTTAATCAATAAAAAATTAATGTAATATCGCCAGCTCATCCACGTGCTAACCGTCACGCGTGAGAAATACAGCGTTATATCACGTAAGGTTAGTTAACAAGTAATTCTACCCTTAAGCAGCAGCGCCATCCCTACATAGCGAGAAACTACCCCAACCACCCTTATTAAGCAAGACAAGAGAGGTCCGTACCGACCTAAAAAAGAGCGCGCATTTAAAAAATTCATAAAGTTAAAATATTCCTTTAATTTATTTTAATTAATTAATTAATTTATTTATTTATTTACATATTTATTTATTTAATTGTTCCCGAGTTCGCATAATAATGCGCCTGTCTTAGAAAACAAAAATTAAATAAACTGTAAATTAAACTTGTAATCCCTCTAAAGTTGAATAAGTGAAAAATCACTGAAATAAGTAGCAACGTTAAATAGTCACTTATTTAGGGACTATTTAACGTAGACTTGACTTAGAATAAGTGAATATTCATTTATTTAAGTGAAATTTCACTTATTTAACTTTAGTAGGATTCATTATTATTTGTTGCTCAATTTATAAACATTTATTTAATTAATTTAATAAAATATTTATTTAATTTATTTATTCATTTATTTAATTTATTCAAATCATACCTAAAATTATTGCAAATAAATTCTTATTTTCCACGTTAGCTAACAAATCGTAACTAACAAAGTGGGTGCCTTATCCCAATCTCTCACAATTTTACGTATTTATGGGGACCATATTCCTTAATATGTCGAGGCGCCCACATGTGTTTAATCGCTCTTACGTGTATTAACGTCGCGTACTCCTACAGGAAGTAGACAGAAAATCTGTTAAACAGAATATTATTTAAAATAAATTAAAATCGCGTAGCTTATCCTGCAGTCGGATCCAGTACGTAAAATCCCGTTTGAATCATTAATTTTATTCGCGTTTTCTTTTTTATTTTCATCTCCAGCTATATGCAAGTAGTAGGCTCGACATAACATCTTCTTTTGACACAAGATGAATACTTGCTCTACATGCACGTAATAAAAGAAATTAATAATTTAACGCCATTGTCAACCGATAAACTAACTCGAGTAAGAAAATTGAAAAATTAAGGTAAATAGTACGCGCGTCTTACTACACCCGACACTGATCTACTTGCACGATCGGTAAAGAAGAACACCGCAACATACGATACAAATTGGCACCTTGTATACACATCACAGCGCCTATTGTTTGAAATTTGCCTCGCTAATCCCAGCCATAAAATCTTCACCGGCACTAAAGCTAATGCGAGCGTTACGCAGCGAATCTTTATAAAAAAACTCGTAAACAATCACAACGCGCCTCGTGCAGATCGTGCAACCAATACCACCGGCGCGCGATTTTTTTCAAGATCGTTTCGCTCTATAGGCGCGCGAGTCCTTCATTCGGCAACAATGATAATGAAACGCATTAATTACTGTCACGTTTGCCCTGAGCAAAGACGCGCCGCGGCCATAAACCGCGCCTGTTCTGGGTATCCGCGCGCGATGACGCCTCTACGCGGCCTTTCACCGGGAAAACGCCGGATGACTCAAAGCACCGAAATAACTCCCTCCGAAGCATCTCGCCAACGCTGTATATATTTTTGCCTGCATTGCACTTTTCACTCTTGCGAAAAAGACAACAAACGAAAGTAAATAATAAAAAAAGTGTATATATACGACAGGACAGTGTGCATGCGCGTGCATCGAGCATTAGATGTGCACTTGATGTATATTTACCGCAGGTGATTTGGGAAAATTTTCGAGAGCTTGTAGTCGTTATTGTTAAAGTACATACTGAGTATGCTGTAATAGAAGTCTCATTAGTACAGCTCCGTGATTAGTCTACTGTATACAGTTTGAGCAAGGTGTGGATCGTCAGGTGATCGGGCTACTTACCTGGCGTCGTGACTGTCCTGATCCTGCGGATCCTTCTGCTTGCTCTCGGTCTGCTCGATCACCTTGTGGTAGAAGTCCCGCCACATCTTCTCCTCGTCCATTTTTTTGGCGGTCGAAAAAATACGGGCACCAGGCAGGAAGCGACAGATAAGTATACACTCACCTCGCCTCTCGAGGTGAACGAAACGAGGTAAAAAAAAATGAGAAACTTTCCCCGGCTTGTTTACACCTTCGCAGAGTTGCGGCAACTCCCAGTCGGACGCGCCGTCATCGGAGTGTATATCGAGACGCGACCGGCAGAAAAAAGTCTATCGCGGCAGCCTCCGCCTTTACAGTCGGCGCCGCCTCGTAAATTCGACGCAGGAATGATAAATCGGCGATGCGCTGGAGAATAAAGGCGAGAGACTAAGTAGGCTAAACTGCCGCAACTCATGACAAGTGGAGAACGGAGCGGATCGCTTACCGGTCGAGCGAGTCTCGTGCGGGTGCGAGAATCTGACGCTAGAGGGCAGCGCAGACTCAGTTGAGAGTCGACGTACTCATTGTCGGTAAATTGTAACTACGTTGTTTATTGGCCGACGCTTTGTCTAGGACAATTAAGCTGTTGTCCGTCGATTAGGAAATGCTAATAAATGCAATTTGCCCAAGTCCAATCAACTTTTTGTGACCCGAGCTGAGAGTAGGTAGCGCTAATTGTCTTTTTATTCGAGCTGGTATTAAAGTATGATCCAATTCTTTTTTTATCGTAGATCATTGATGCGCATTCTGTAGTACTTACTCAATGCTCGCGATTAATATGGTAATTTCGTCAATAAATTCTACACGCTGACTCTGATTTTAAAAGAAGCTGCTTTATTCACACAAATTCATTTAATCCAATTCATTTTCTACACCGACAGTTCAATTAGAACGAATCTCACAATTGTTCTTGATTACCAAACTAACGTAAAAACTATAAAATCAGCTGCTAAAATAAAATTCAATTGCAAAATGATGAACGATAAGCGGTAGATCAGAATGCACACACTCCGAAGTCCACTTTGTTCGATACACAATGCCCAGCGACGATCTCGCTGGAGCGGAAAAACTTATCCGTCACAAAGGAGGAACATTAATTTTGCCGTGTGTATCGCGATTCCTTTGTTGCGTATGCCGCGCGATTCGGCAAAAAAAATTGGAGAAATTTTTTACCCGCCCTATTACTAAGATATGCACGGGCACGTCTGAAAAAGCGACTGAGTCACCGCAACCGCGAATACATACATACGCGCGCGCGCGTGGCTGTCGCCGCAGTGGAGCCTCGCGTATTATTAAAATAGACCGATGCCATCTTAGGGGTCAGTACTGCGTTGATATCTAGATAATTAAAAAATATTAACTAATCAGTTTTTTATTATTAAAAGAGATTTAAATCACTACTTTTTTTATAATATAGTACTGTTGTGTAAAGAAATTACGGTCTAAATCACTAATACTTATTTGAATCTCATCATTTTTCTTGGAACACTCGCGTTGATACAAAATTTAAGGCCAGTAATTTTTCTTGAAAACTGCTTCTTCGGAGTCTAAAATTGTTAGGTGACAATATCATTCTATAAAAAAAATTATAAAATTATGTAAATGTTTCGCGCGATAAAAAGAGGCGCCGCGCTAGCGCCGACTTTTTCTACTTAAAGTGGAACTTGGTATTTTTCACAAACTTTTTTCTAAGAATCCGTAAATTTCGGCGTCAATCGCATAAACTTTTTAATGTGGTAATTCTGTTCGGTTGTTATCTTAACGATCCAATAATTCTTGAATTTAATTTACAGCGGAATCAAAAAAAAAATTAATACAAGTATCTATAAATGTACATTTAATTTCCAATAAATAAATTATCCTCTAAATAAGACATGCTTCAATAGTCACTATTTTCAGTTAAAAAGTTTTAACTGATCTCAGAAATGGACACAATAATAATAAATGAATAATAATGAAGTGTAATTATTTACACTGTTTTGTTACATTATCACTAAGATGAATATTATGTATTACTTTTCTAGAAATATATTATTATTTTTGAGAAATTTATTTTATATGGATTTATCTATTTTACGAGGTACTGGTACTATATTCGTTGTAAAATAATATAAACATAACAAAATAAGATTTATAAAATTGAAATTATTCTATATGTTTTTGAAATTTAGACATATCTCTTTTTAGAATCTGCGAGAAGTGAATTTACTCCACGTAATCACAAACCACTTTTTAATCACTGTAAAGTGTGTTATAATTATTTCATCAATAAAAATTATTATTTCGGAATAATAGATTTTATCAAATGCAATAAAGAAAAATGATTAAATCATGATATTAAATAAAAAATCCTTACAAACTCTAAGTAATCTAAATAGATTATTAAATAATAATCATTTATTATTGTTAGTCGGTAATTAGATTTCTAATGATCTTTTTTTTTCGTAGCTCCAAGTTTTCAATCATCCGACCTTGCAGGATAATTAAAATATTAATTATATAAATATCTATATACACTGAACGCTCGAAGTTACTTACATCGAGTTATTTCACTCAATGAGAAATCATTGAAATTAACTTACCGTACGTATCGTACATTTACCACCAGGTGGATCCTGAGTCTCACATCTTTCCCGCTATAGTCTACTGCCTCAATGTTATATATGTATAAACCACATTTCGTTCTAAATGCAGAAAGCTGAAGGTGTACTCCATCATTTGAAAGATTATAACTGATAATAAAAATATAACGTAATCATTTAAAAATCGATTGAATTCTTGTAATCATCCACTCTTAATTACAATTAAATACATCATTGTAATCATTGTCACTAAAATTATCATGAATAATATGACAATAATGATGTCTTCGAAATTTGGACTAAATTTGAAGACTATGTCTGGAAATATAAATGATGCTGCCTGAAAAAAGAAAAAATCTAATCCTCTCAATGAGTATTTTATAATTCATATCAATGGTTGGGGAGAAGAAGGTGATAATTCGATATGTAGCTTAGAATTAGTACTACTCGGACACTCGGACATGGTCTTCAAAAAGGCATTACTTAAGTAGTCAGTGGTTTGATAAAAGTGATAACTCGAATAGCGGGTTAGAAATGGTGATAACTCGGCCGTTTCCAAACTACGGTGCTGCATTACTACCCTCTATGACCAAAGGTTAAATTATCACATTTTTCAAGAATATATTAGCATTTTGAAGTAGCTGTGAAAACAAAAAAAAAGTACAAGGACAATGAACCGAGTTAGTTATGGAGCTCGTAGTGATCTTGAACTGCCCGAAAGATTGAGTAAAATGACAACGCAATTTATTTCGGTAATTGTTCGCTTAAACACATAAAATTTAAGATTCAAAAATAAATAAAATACGATGGAGATATGGTGACCAGATCTGTGAGCAATAAATCAAGTTAGGTATAACTAATGTTTTATAAAGGTAGATAATAACAGATATATCTTTAAAATCATAATGATAATTAAAAAATTGTCAATTTTTGAAATTTTGCAGGAATCTCCCCTTAACATTTTTGTTGAATAGACTAGCAATCTTAGTGAACGCAATATTAGTTTCAGCAATCGACGATATCTCTCTCAAAGTAGCAAAAATGCGTGTCGTTACAATCATTCTTCTTGTTCATCGCACAAAATAAATTTTTTACTCGCGAGTTATCCCGGCCGACTGCATTACCAGCTTCTTAGAACGTCACAATCCCGATAGCAGAGGTCGTATCAGAGAATCGGCGAGTAAATCGAGCGGGGCAAAATGGGACCAGCGCTACAAATCGCCGGGAGAGAGAGTCTATTACTTTCGGGTCGCGGCGAATTATCCGCTCGATTTCCCGAGATGCACCCAGACACCCGCACGGACGGCGACGCACACGGACGCCCGGCGTACCTCTGGCACGGGCGGCTCGCGCCGACACGGCATAATCCACTTCCAGGCTGAAATTGACTGCTGCACGCAGCCACCGCTGCCGGCGGCAGGGCCGACCTTGACTATACGTGCGAAATCGATGCGACCGCCCGCCGAGCGCAGGGAATTGAGCCGTCGAGCTGCAGGCGGATCCGCCGCTTTTGAGACGCGGATTTGTTTTTTCGGTCTCGCGGTAGGACCGCGGGTTGTTTCGCCAGGGAAAAGCGGAAAATTAATCGAGACGTCGCGGCTGGTTTTGATGGGCTGTGATAGCTGATCCCTCGCGCTGGGGAAAGGGGGTTAGGAAAAATGTTACTGGTTTTTCTTGTAACGGGCGATTTATTTACAGGCGTCATATACACGGAGAGAAAAATTATGGAATAATTGCTGAAATAAAATTGAAATTATTTGAGTAAGTATTTCAAATATTTAAAAAACTATATAAATTCATGAAATTAAAGAAATTAAAGCAGTTTTTATACAAAGATTTTATATAAAGCAGTTTTGAGATATTTATTCAAATAATTTCAACTGACACAATTCTTCAGGCACAAATTACATTAATTCCCAACTATTTATGCCGAACCTCATCCAAATTGATGAATCCGACGGACCTGGAGTTGTCTCCGAAGCCAAATTTTTGAAGCCAATTTCTGCTCAGATCGCTCGATGCTGTAGCGCGTCGCGCCGCTCATCAATTTCGAATCATTGACATTTTTTTCGTATGATATTTAGGTCTAATTCTTTTTGAAAAAACTTCCCTGATCCTTAAGGAACATTTTTGTCGCTGGAAGTTTTCATAATTCAAAACTTCCTCATACAGTTTTTTCAGTTGAATGTAAAAATTTTGAATTTAGAAAAAAATATGTAAAAAACTTTAGTGTATGGCCTTGATTTTTTAAACAGTTTTAGTATTCTAACAGTCGGAGAATGCGATGAAGTACATCGTGCGTGAATTTCAAAACAAAATATTAATTCCCGGTAATAATCTAGCGAATTGAACACGAGAAAGTTATAAATTTTTTTTATGGAAAAATTTATATTTTTCTTAAATATCTAAAAAACGATAAAACATAGAAATTTGCTTCCAATACAAAAATTATGCGCAATTAAATTCTCTACCAATATTGATGATTAAAATTGAGGTCCGAGCTACTTTCAAAATTCGCTCCGTGGACAATACTTTTCCGCGTCTTCGAGCGCTAACGCGGTTATAGAATCCGTGCCTTCAATTGCGTTACAGTGGAAAATGTTATTTAATACTTTTTCTTATCGATTCAATTTTACTAGTGCAAGACAGTTAGTTGTGCTGTTCATTTTTTATGTGCAATAATTGTTATTATACAAGTAATAATGCTAAATTGTTATTTTTAAAAATTAGAAGAATATTTCTTAAAAATGACGAGTTATTAGTAAACAGAAAAAATAGAGAATTTCATAAACAATAAAGTTAAACGATGCAATGATGCATGTTATGATTAAAATAAATCGGAGACTGTTCCTGAAATACTCGAAGTAACAAAATAAGTTTTAGCTAATTCAAATCGGATGAGAAATAAAACAGATGCAGTCTTTTAATAATAGAAACAATAACCAGAAAACAGAGATTTGATAAAAAATATTTATGAATCATTTTCTTCAAGTAAACCATCCCTACTACCATGCCCTATAAATAAGATTCAAAATGTATGCTTTATACAGATTTCTATATATTAATGCCATTATTTAACTTTTAAAGAAATACTGCAATTTAATCATTGATCACAATTCTACGAAAACTTTAAAATATATTTTGATTTTTAGTAAAATAGAGTTTAATACATCCATTCACTTTTTGCGAAATGAATCCAATCATTTAAATGTGCAATAAATAAATTTTAATCTATAAAAAGAGAATTCCTTACATAAGTTTCATGATGTAATGCTGGCTTTTAAAGTTTTATTTAATTCTTTAGATTGTTAAAGTTGGTTCATGAAGTTTTTATACGGTGTAAAATATTCCATTTATACTTACTAACTCACCCACTTTGTAAATAGATATCTTTAATACAACATTAGTTTTTACTTACCTTAAGGAAAGAGACTTCAAAATTTCAAAAATTGACAACTTCAATGATTAAACTGCGAATTTTCAAAAAGTCTCATGCGCAAATAGTTTTGACAAACTGACTTCATACTAAATATGTATTCTGTTTCATTTTCTATATAGAATAAAAATTGATATTATTTTTTAATTCGGTACTATACTTTTACGACAAAAAAATAATCTATTTCTTGATATATACTGATCAGCTATTATATTACGATGACCCTGGCCGTATGAAAAGCTGTCAAATCATTTACATTCAATGGGAAGCAATAAATAAAAATTCTATTATAACTGTCGGATACGATATTGATAAATACGTATTTTTCTTTTTTCAACTCAATGTTTATCATAACAAAGATGTCACATATGGAAGTTGCGCGTGATTAGTAGATTAGTAAATTTTAATCCACAATATTTTTGTTTCTAAATTCCAAAAAAAAAATACTTTTAAATATTCTAACAAACGGATATCATGGAATCTAAAAAATTTTGTTTCATTGTTTAAATATGCGTCATGCTTTATATGAATGTTGTATTTTTACTCGTTTATTTATCAGAATAATATAAATAAATAATTATATAATTATACATCGTGACACAAAAAGCAGTTTGTTTAAATTAATGGCACTAAGTGTAAGAACTAAGTGTTTATAAAATAGACTTTGTGCAGCCATTTAATGATTTTTTAAAATTCAACACATTTTGTTTAACAGTTATTAGCAAACTAATAAGCAGTAAACTTTTTTTCATGAATTACGTAGAAAAAATCTAATATTAGAAAAATTATAACGTTTTCTCGCGAAGAAAATTCATTTTTATGTGTCAAGCAACCTTGAGTTATAAGAATCCGAACATTAATGATTTCTTTATTGTCATCTAATCTGTAACCTAGATACGACTTTGAATTTCTTGAAAGACAATGTAACATTGAAAAGAAACGGAAATTTTTTTACTTAATATTCAATAATAATCGGCAAGAGCATGTAAACAGGTATTTGAAGCAGATCAGCGTGTCACTTTGTCTACAATGTAAATCGACGCAAATTGGTCATGGTAATTCGTAATTAATTTATTGCTCTTCATTTTCATATTTGACGCAAAATCAAAATTTGCGTTTTATACATTCTATAGTAGTAATAGTAATGTTAAATTGAATAAAATAGAAGTCAGAATTAATTTACGATTTTTTTTAATGAAGGTGATAACTGAAATGATTGTAGATAAAAAAAGTGCAGTAACTTTTGCACAAATTACGAAAATTAACTTACAACAGTAGTAGACAAGTAGCACTTATCTAACGAAGATATATTTTACATATGCAGATTAGATAACACGTTTGTCGCATAGGAACAAATAAAACGACAAAATATGCCGCGTAATTATTTTAGCTAAGAATTTGGCACGGTACCCGCAAGGAAATAAAAAATTAAGCTTTACATAATTGATTATCAATGTAAGTCATCGTTAAATAGGTGCGACCTATTTTAGTCACTCTAATTATAAGACTTATTGTGTTGTATAAGAGGATGCCTCATCGATTATCGCTACATCATCAGTTAAAGGTGTAATTAATTAATTATTTTCAATTCGTTAGAAATTTCTCGTCAAATCAATTTGACGAGCAGATCATGAGTTGAGGTAGCTTCTAAATATTTGCAAAAATAAAAATAAAATGTGACAAATCTATAATATATTCAATCAAAAGAATAAAATTTTTATCAGTTTTAATATCTAAATTTACCAAGAAATAAACAATTTACCAAGAAAAATGTAAGTAAAAAATAGGATCATTTCACAATTTGAATTTCATTTATTTTTCTGAATATTACTTTTAAATATTACTTCTCATTACTCACGGAGATAAAGTTGTACTAAAAATTGCGACAATTTATTTTAATATTCTTACGTGCTGCCGGCTTCGAAAAAATGCCAGTATAAATTTCTTGTAAAACTTACTAAAGTTTTTCTTTAAATTTAATAAAAATCTAAAAAAACATCGTAATACTATTATAAATAAATTTTGCAAAAAACTATCCGTGAGTCATAAAATATGCTATAATTGAATTTTTTAATAGATTTTTTAGTTCGGATTACAGTTCACTAACATTTATATGCCGCTCATTTCATTTAGTCAAAAATTGTTCGAGAACTGCCTTAAAGAAAAACGGACGCTTGCACAGCTGTGCGCTCGAAGGCGCGCGGTCACAGTGGTTATTGCACCAGCCGCGAGAGAAGTCGTCGGCGCGTCGGGGAGAAAAACGCGGCTGAAAATACTGGATTGTAATCAATGTTTTTTTCCGGTCGCAAATGACCGCGAGCTTCTTCTGTTTATAATGGAAACTCCGGATTATTACACTCGCTCCGTAATACCCGCGACTTTGACGTTCCTTCAAAGTGATACGAGGAAGTACTAAAATAAAATTGACATAGCGCTTCGAAAATTCCACGAGCCGAAGACACGAGCCACGCGAAGAAAAAATAGGTAGTAAACGTTACTAAATGTGTGATCTGTAAAGGAACGTTTTACGATGTTTAACTCCTTTTTTGGATAATTTTTACTCCTGAAATTTTTTGCACTATTTAGAAAAAAATATAATAAACGTTACTATGAAATTATATAGTAAACAAATTAAATAATCACTTTGAAAGTTATTATTTATGAAATAGACGTTTCGTCTATTAATTTTATTATTTATTAAATAGAAGAGCATATAACGTAAGGTTACTAATTGTGAGTCGAATATATAGTAGCTTATTATAGTAACTATTCTATCTACTATACTAAGCCACGAAGAAGGCAGATTTTGGCTGCCGAAAAGTTGGTTGTATAAATAACAATAACGTTCAAAGTGATTGTCAGAGTAATTTTTTACCTCTATTAGTCTATTATAGCTGTCATCAAAATTTAAATGGTAAGCAAAAGTGACAAATTTTGAAATTTAAAAAATTTTGAATTAAAAAATGATTAATTTTTAATGTTTAAGCTTTAGAATGTCATTCGTTTTTCTAAATTTTAATATTATTATGTAGTATAAATTTTTGATAAACATCTGTTTCTAGAAAATAGTTTAGTTTAGAACAAAAATTTCGAAGAACAAAAAGATCTAAAACTTTCTATTAGTACTATAGTTGCAGTGGCTTATTAATATAACCCCTGTAGTTTTATATATACATAATTTTACAAAAAAAAAGAAAATGATATCCCTGTTTTTAACGTCAAGCGTTAATCGCCTGTTCTTGCAAAGTAATACAATTTTTTCAAAAACTAGTATTTCAGTTTGTAGCACAATTTTTAAATAAATGTTTCTGTATCCATAATAAAGTTTACTAAACAGAAGTTTTATAAAAAAACTGGGAATAGGTACTTTACTATAAATTTTTTCTATTGAATGAAAATAGTATATTACGTACCTAGCCCTGTATAATAAGAAAAGTCTCAGATCACATGTAATTGTCGACCGAGGCAAAGCCGAGGTAGACAAACATGTGATCTGAGGCTTTCTTATTATACAGGGCTAGGTTTGTATACTATTTTTCACCAACAGCGAGCCGAAAGTCCAAACTCCCGATGGGTCGCCGGGAGGAAAATTGGACTTTCGGCGAGCGTGTGGTGAAAAAATCTTTATCTCTGAAAATATAGTAGTGGCATCAATAAACTTTAAAATTTTTTTACTACACTCTCTCTCTAAATATAAAAATTGGAAACTATTTTAGAAAATGTGTGAATAGTAACGCATTTTCCAAGTTAATTTCACACTTTCATATTTACATCGCATAGTCGCAGGTTCTTGTTTCAAATAACAAAAAAAAAAATAAAATAATAAAAAAATCCTCGTCGTGAATCAGAAAGATGTGCGTAGATGTCTCGATAAGAAAATTTATTGTCCGCGTAACGCAGCAAACAGAAACATGCAACACCCTATTCATAAAAGAACAACATTCGATCACCGCCAGCTGTGTCCACGAATAGGCTTTGACTTTCTCGGCCATTCGTGTATTTCCCCGCGCAAAATCGGCAAACAGCCGATTCTCCACGCCGCTCGCTTTAATCCGATCAATCCGCTGAGTCGCAAAAGGAAAGGCTAACAGATTTAATTCGACCTTCCGTCAAATTTGCACAGGTGTCCCGCGGCACTCATATACTCCCGGATGCCGGGAGAGAGCGAAAAAAAAGGTGTTATTAGTTGCGATTCGGGCCACGCGTCGGACAGTCGCCTGCAGCTGTACACGCGCACCTCATCCGTAAACAAGGGGCAAACGCGCGAAAAATAAAGTCCCGCGGAAAGCGAGGCCGTTCCCGAGCTGTATAGGACTGCACTCGCACCGCTGACGTAATCTCGACGACGTCTTCCAGGATTTTTGCCGCGCCCGGTAAGTCCCCCTTTTATGATTTCGACTAAATCACTGATCTCGACTAAATCACTGATCTCGACTAAATCACTGATCTCGACTAAATCACTTTCAATATGGGTGACCAATGGTAAATGTTTTTATTTATTATTGTGTCGTCCCATATACACCTACATGTTTGTGTCGTCCCTTTATTAGGACTGAATGTAAATTATTAGCGTGTATGAGTGAGTGATTGTTGAGATTATATATATTGGTATTTTATAGAATTTTACAATTTGACTGAATAGTTTATAAACTCTAGTCATTTTAATGAGTAATTGTAACAAATCTGTGATATCACTTAGTAAAAAATTGACTTACTATTTAGTATTACTAGAGCTTTATTAATGACTGTGATATTGCACTAATGCATTTTATTTTTATTG